>JARHVA010002071.1:2755000-2842880 GCA_037957365.1 Torreya grandis
TTCCATACAAAAACATTATTCAAGTTTGAGTCAAGCACTATAAGTTTTGAATTTAATAGCTCTATTGTTCCTAAGATGAATAATGTTAGATCAAGTTCCTACATCTCCTATATATAAGATAATGTTGTGGCATAAAAGGATGGGACACATTAGTAACAATGGCCTTCAAGCATTAAACTTTAAAGATATGGCTGAAGGAGATTTTTATTTCTCATTAGACTTTGATTTTTGTAAATATTGTGTGTTTGGTAATTAATATGAAGTGAGGTTTCCCAGTAGTGGTACAAGATCAAAATTTATTTTTGATTTAGTACATATTGAAATGTTTGGACCTGTGAAGGTTCTATCACTAGGTAAATCTTTGTATTATGTTTATTTTATAGATGACTACTCGAGAAAATTTTGAGTTTACAGTATCAAGGTTAAATATAAAGTTTTTAGTAAGTTTAAGGAGTTTAAGGTTCATATTGAAAAATATATAAATAATAATATTAAGGGATTGATAATTGTAATTTTAAGGAGTTTAAGGCTCTTGTTGAAACATGACAAAGGAGAAGATTAAGGTCTTGAAAAGTGACAATGGTATAGAATACTACTCTAATGTTTTTGAGTAGTTATGTAAGGGTTGTAGAATTGAAATATAAAAGACAACTCCATATACACCAAAACAAAATGAATTTTTAGAAAAAATGAATGGGAATTTAATGTATAAGGTGATAAGCATGCTTATTGATGTAGGATTAGAAAGAATGTTTTATGCATAAGTAGTCATGACTTTAGAAAATGTGATCAATAGATCACCCTTTTTAGTGTTGTTCAATAACACTCCATAATAAGTATGGATTGGTAAGAAACCCTCTCTAAAAAATATTAGAGTTTTTAGTTGTGATGCTTATATGTATATTCCAAAATAAAAAAGGACTAAACTAGACAATAGATTGGCAAAGTGTATCTTTATTAGATATGGTACTGGTATGAATGGATATAAGCTCTGTAAACCTAAAATAAATAATATTGTTTATAGTTATAATGTTATATTTAGAGAGGTAAAAGGGGTTTCAAAATAATAAGGATAAACTTGAACAAATTTAGTTTAAAGAAAATGAGGGAAAATGAGTTATTAAATTAAAATCAACTACAAAAGATGAAGTAGAGCAGGAGTTGCAAGAGGAAGATTCAAAAGAAATTTAGGAGGAAGAACTAGAAGATGTAGAACTAGAAACTCTAGTCTTAAGAAGATAAGATCGGGTGATAAGATCATCTAATAGGTATAGTCTTGACTTCTATTCTATATTTATTTAATTAGTGTTTTTTGTTACTGATGAAGACCCAAAGACTATAAATGATGATTTCAACTCAAAATAAATTAAGTCTTAGAAAAAAGTTATGGAGGAATAAATGTAGTCCTTTGATAAAATTCAGACATGAGACTTGGTAAAACTACCTCCTGGAAGAAAACCCATTGGCTATAAATGGGTATTTAAGAATTACAATGCAAATTGGAAAATAAAAAATCATATAGCTCATCTGGTATAAAATGAATTCTCTCAGGTAGATGGAATTTATTTTGGTGATATTTTTTTATCATGTTGCCTCCTATTCTAAATTACATTCAATTAAATTTTTCCTAGTTATTATTGGTACTTTTGATATAAAAATAGAATAGATGGATGTAAATAGAAATGTTTTACATGGTGACCCTTGTGATCATAGGAATTTGGAAATAGAGAGGAGGTTAGTCTTGTGTTAGTCCATAAAATAATGAAATGAAGACACTAACATGTTAACATCTCTAGCATAGATCATAGGGGGGACTTAATGAACAAAATACAATTGAAAACACAACTAAAATGTAAAATATAAACAATCTCTTACCTTACTTGAATGCTCCAAATGATTCATTGTGTGGCTTGTTCGGTTTGTGCTCAAAGAGTCTTTGACAATGGAGATTGTGTAGCTCTCTCTCTCTCCTTGGCACCATTATGGCTTGATATGGAGTATGCTTGCTTGATGTGGTTTGGCTCAATATTTTGAAATTATAACATTATTGATATGAATCTTATGCAAAAACTTGAATTATAACTCCACAATTTCCAAACTCTCTTTTCAATGGGCAATGGCTTGTATTTATAGGCTTAAGAACTAACCCCAACTCAAAGTGAGTTAAAGTGTAGTTTAAACATGGAATGGGTTCAAACCTAACATAAGTGAGTTATCATAACCCCATTAAAGTTAAAAGGTGTTAAACACTCATGATTTGTAATGACTAAGCATGGGTCTCCAAAAAGAGATATTTTGAGATATTTTCAAAGGTTGACAACTCACAAAAGGTAATAATGAAAAGCTAGGATATTTCATATTTTTAAATTTCCCTTTTTAGTAATTCATTAATTACATATGGATAATTCAATAAGGAATTTAATTTGGTTTATATTTTTAATTGATTTTGATTAGCCATTTAACTCTTTCAAGATTTGATTTTATGTGTGCAAGTGCCCCACTTAATAGGTCCAAAGGCCAAATTGACTGGCGTGATGCCACAAGATGATTAGGGATGAATTCGTGAGAGTTTATTATTGCATATGATGGAATACCCCAATTATATATTACTCAACATTATTTGAGCTTTAAAAAATGATGCACAAGCAAATTGAGGATGTTTATTGATTCCTAGGCTTAATTTACAAAGGTTGTTAGGAATCAGTTTGAAGTTTGATCAAAGGTCATTAGTGTTTAGTTTTAGGTGCCTATAGGAAGGATTTGAAAGTTATAAGCATAGTAACATATTATCAAATAATAAAAAGGTCATATATGATTATGACTTTAATGGAAATAGATAAATTTTAGGTGCCCCCTCAAGGGAGCATTGGTAGAGGGTTGACAATCAGTCCCTCAAAAAGAGGAAATAGTTTGACCAAAAAGATTATACATGTTAAAAAATATTGATTTACCCATATGTGGTTATAATCAATGGCATATGGAGCTATCTCAATTGGGCAGAAAAATAGGCTGGTTTGTCCATAGGTGGTTATAATCATCGGTATAGGTGGGATAAAAAAAGGTAATGATTTTCCCAGAAGCTATCATAATAATTGAAGAAAGGCTTAGGGTAATAAGAGAATGATTTTCCCAAAGGTGATTATAATCATTAAAATAAAAATAATGATTTACCCATAGGTGATTAGAATCATTAGTTGGATAAAAACATGCCCTAGTTACACAGATAGAGATAATGGTTTGTCCAAAAGTGGATATAGGCATTATCACAATGAAAACATGCCCTAGTTAGGTAGAAGAAAGAGAATGATTTTCCCAAAGGTGATTATAATCATCAAGATTCAAATAGATGGAAATACAATTATTTTCCTAAAGGCTTTTAGAATCATTGGCAATGCAAATAGGATGATATACAATGATTTGACTAGAGGTAGTTATAATCATCGATATCCCAATTATGGAAAATATGATATGGAATTTGATGGCAAATAGGTATATAAAAGAAAGATGAATTTAAGAAATGTTCTAATAGGAAGATGCTCATCTGAACTAGCAAGGGTTAAAATTGTTTTGTGATTTAATTACTCTATATGTGGAAATGATTTGGATTAGATCAAGAATGTTGCTAGTGCCAAAGAGATATATCATTGTTTCATTGCCATGTGGACTCTTGGAGTTGATTTTTGTTGTAGCATTTGATGGTAGGCATCATGATATAACACCATGATAACTTGGATAAAATATGCATAAAGACTAACATGTGATCCAATAAACAATTGAAAATAATGCACCAATGATAAAAAACCATAATGATAATGTTGACACATGAATATGGATGGATTCAAGAATAATACACAAAGAATCACCCAATGAATGCACATTGATTGAACTAAGGGACAATAATAAAGAAAACAAATAGGAAAACAAATAAACTAACAAACAAAACACCAAAAAAATAAATAAAAAACAAAATAAATAGATAAAAATAAAATACAAATACATAATGGTTAATCACAATTTTATCACAAATAACATGACATAAATAAGACAATGAACATTACCCTTAGAATATAGGAGACAACATAACAAACAAAAAAGATGGGGGAATATAAGAAAAGGAAGGGTGTGGTTGAGCTGTCTCCAGATACTCTAGGCAAATAGATGCTACCTATATAGTTCCATGGATGTAAGATCCAACAAAACTTTAGGCCAAATGTAGTTCTCCCAAGAAATGGGATAAAATAAAATGATGGGAAGAAAAACATGATGGATGTTATAGAATAAAAATGGGAATGCACTCATAAAGTGGTGAGAGCATGAGATGCTAGGATAATAAGGATGTGTTTCTATCACTAATTCGCTTTTCAGATTTAAGAGAAAGAAGAAACTAAAAAGATAAATGGACAAGGCATGTGAAGTACCTGGATAAAGATCGCACACCGTAATCCAGACGTTTGTGAGCACCCCTCTTTGGCTGTGGAGGAATGACACCTGCAAGGAAAAAGAAACTTGGACAAGAAAATGTTAGATGGATAGGCGGTGGGTTGCCAAGCGAAAGCTTGTTCCCAGAAGTATGAGAACTTCCTTAAGGGAGGTCAAACCACTATTAACAGACAGATAAAAGATCAAGAAAATACAGAATGCCAGAATACAGAAGTGATAAACAAATTAAAAAGGAAAGAAAAAACAAAATGATTACCTGAAGGAGTTGTTGGGCTGAAGACAGTCGCCGAGGTCGGAAATATTGCCGGCGTTGGTTATCTGATCTGCCGACGTCGGTTATCTTGCCGACGTCGGTTGGGGAAGTGACCAGCGTCGGTCGGGGTTGTGGCCTGTAGTCGGGTCTAGGTTGGTTTCTGGACTGTGGACAGATCCGGTTTGTGAACGGGGTCGAGACAGAGTTCGGGGACAAATTTGGATGGACTGGGGAGTGGTCTAGTTCTGATTAGGTGCCCTATATAGGGTCTTTGTTGACAGGGGGATGAGGAAGTTGTCTGGGATTGGATTAAAAGAGGGACAGGAAAGAGGAAGATACACAGAGGACAGGACCTGAGAAGGCTTTGCAGCCTCTTAGGGGGAAGAACAGAGGGAGTAGAAGACAGTAGATAGGATAGATAACTGAAAACTAAAGAAATGAAATAAAATGAAACACCAGACTGTGCTTACCTTTGGCTTGCTGACTGAAGAACGGAGGAGCTATTGTTGGAGCCATGGAAGACTTGTCAAGCAGAAAATCCCTGATCCAGAGCCTTTGCACCTGTTGCTGCTATTGCACGAGGTCCAGACGGAGGAGAGATGAATGCCAAAATGCCAAGAGAATTCTGTTTGCGAGCTCAAGGGTCCAGGGGCTGCAACGGATGCAGAAAGGGGTAATGAAGGCTGCCGATGTTGGCAGTTTCACCGACGTCGGCCGAAGGGTCGCCGACGTCGGTGGTGGCAGAATGGGGACAGAGGCTAAAAATAGCCTCTGCCCATTCTTGCATGCCGCCGGGCGAGGGGTTATGGGAAGAACGGTCACGAGGATGTCTAAATGGGCGTGGGGGGAAGATAATGAAGAGATTTGGCATAATAAATGCTAGGGGGAAGGTGGAGGGATTCAAGGGAGGATCCAAGGTGGCAAGGGTAGGGTGGAAAGGGGGCCACTTGATTAAAATATTTAGGTTATTTTAATCAAATGGAGGCCAAGGGTTAGGATAGGGGTTTGAGGTGGACAAGGGGGAGAACCAAGGTGCAGACACGTTTGTGGTGTCTACATTTGCCCCTTTTTGTCTTGTTGGTTGTTCTTGACAAACTGCAAGACAAAAATAGGAGTTGGTTGCCCCAGGAAAAGGATGAGGTGTTCCCCCCTCAAAGCGATAGTCGAGAGAAGGGAACCGAAGATCGAGTGTCGATTTGACAGAGAAATGGATAGAAGAGAGTGAGTGAAAATGCTGCCATAGTGGTGATTGCGCGTAGTCCACTTCACGAGAGGGTCAAGTCAAATTGTCACATGTCGAGGGTCAAGGAGTGCCAAAATTAAAGTAACCGGGCCCCAGCATTTAGTCGTCTGCTGATCGGGTCACTCAATCTAAGCTGAAGCTCCAAATGGTCATCGTACTCTAGGTATCCAGGGCTCAGGAAGTGCTCCCAGAAACACGAAAAAGCCAAAAGTAGTAGGGATCAACTGGCTTGTGATCCTATACTTGCGAAGGGTCAAAAATAGTTTGCAGACAATTTTGCTAACCAGCCGTGAGGTAGCACACATGCAAAAACAACCAAGGCAACATTGGCTAGGAAGTAGTCGAGGTCGAAGGAGATAGGCATGATCTCCAATGGTCAGGTGGCCAATGGACGGATGCAAAAAGGTAATCCAAATATGCCCCAAGGGCCCAAAATGACATGGTTTGAAGGACTTGACTTGATTAGGGACATGATTGTGGTCATTTGGAAGAGGGATAAAAGGTTTGAAGGCCACCGATGTCGGCTATGTAACCGACGTCGGTGTCCAAAAGGAACTGAGGTCGGCATCCTAGGGCACGATGATGCCAACGTCGGCGGCCTGCCAAATCCGACAAAACCAGATTGGCGGCCCACCAAAAGTCATTTGCTATTTGATTGGAGGATAAAAAGGAGCTCTGGAGTTTAGTGTTTGAAAGTGACTCAAGAGCTGACCAAGAAGTGGTGCGAGGTGGCAGAAGAGCATAGGTGGAGAAAAAGAGTTGATTGGACGCTGCAGGGATGCATGGGAACCAAGTGAAGTCTGCAGAGCCAAGAGGACAAAAACGATGGCAGAGGGGAGTAGGGGACCGGCAGGAGGTCCACCACCAGTGGTGCCTATCGTGCCACCACGCCGGCGTCGACGGGATGAGGTAGGAGGGTCTCTGAACCCTGTTTGATGCATTTTGGTTTTGAATGTATTTTTGAGATTTTTGTTATTTTAGGCAGAAATTGAGGGGGGAGGGTAGCTAGGAAGGTGGGTAGGTTGTCTAGGAGGGTTTAGGAGCAATTTAGAGGGTGTTTAGGGTAGTTAGGAGATGAAAAAGGGGAAGCCCTAAAAATGAGGGCTCACCCCATTCGGCCCTGGGGCCGAACCAGTCGCCGACGTCGGCGATACCACCGGCGTCGGCCGACCAGCGACCGGCGTCGGTCACTAACCTACCGATGTCGGTCACGAAGTGGCCGACGTCAGTTAGGAGAGTGCCATCGCCAGCATGCTAACCGATGTCGATGGCTGCCTGGTCAAAAGAGGAATGAAAAATGCTTAAGTTGAGGGGTTGAAGTCAGGTCAAAGGCTTCCTGGGTGTCAGGGCAGGAATAAATGATCAAATAGATAAGAAAAGTAGGAATAACATTAACGTGTCTATGGATGGATGTAGGCGAGGCAGACTCTGATGCTGCAGGATCGCCTCCCGACTTTGCTGACGCGGATGTGTGGAGGCGTGTCTGCCAAGGAGTGGGCGCAGATGAGCGCTGTCAGACTAGGCAGGCTGAGACGCTATTGCAGAGTAGCGAGGGATGTGAGCCTCATGGTGGCATTGATCAAGCGGTGGGACCATGCCACCAACACCTTCCACCTGCCCACGGGTGAGATGACAGTCACGGTGGAGGATGTCTACCGGATTTTGCGGTTACCAGTGCACGAGGCAGACTTGTATGCGTGCTCGAGAGAGGCGCATGACATTCATATGGTGACATTGTTTGGAGAGCATGCCATGGAGATGAGCTACCACTCGGCGAGTTTTGCCTATGAGCCATTGTATGCGGCGGATGAGGAGGCCCATCGGCTGGCAATTTTGATGATGATCGGCATCATAGTGTATGCGTTACCGGATGCAGAGGGAGGTAGATTTCCGATTGCTATGACTGGAGTCTTGATTGATATGTTGGAGCAGCGGACAGTGTTTGCCTGGGCACCTGTGTTTTTGGCCCAAGTGTATAGAGAGCTGTGGGGCATCAGCAGACAGTGGCGGTACAACTTGTGTGTAGGCCACCTCCTTCACTGCTGGGCCTACGAGTATATAGTGGTCACACGACCTCTCGGCCTCCCAGTGGCGATCCAGGCCAGTTTTAGGGTCGGCTTCAGGGGATGGTGCAAGGTTATGGCGCAGACACAGATGGATGGAGTGGTCAGAGACATTGATCACTACAGGGGAGTGTTGGAGGGTTTGATCCCAGCGGACATCATCTGGAGACCATATTTGGTCTATCCAGCATTCAGAGACTAGGGAGAGCAGTTGGTTGGCTTACAGAGCAGGTGATGGGTCAGAGGCAGATGAGCCGGTGAGCTTGAGAAGATCCCTGCAGAGAGAGTGCGGCGCCAGTACGGGCTGCTACAGGATGTGCCTCCCGCCTTCCCACAGTATAGGCGGGATGACATAGAGGTGCCGCTCCCCCTCCCAGAGGAGACAGAGGAGCCCGATTTTGAGGAGTTACTGGCAGGACCTGGGATAGTCGACCCAGGGTGTACAGAGGCTTACACAGCATGGTGGGCAGGTCAGTACAGAGGGGTACAGGTCAGGTAGCAGCCAGATCTATAGGCCATCACCAGGGAGCGGGATACAGCCCGTGAGGAGAGGGACATGGCTCAGGCCCAGGTCTCAGTGTTACAGGGTCAGCTGGCAGGGGTGACTGGGTAGCTTGCAGTGATGACAGGGCAGGTGGCAGCGTTGACAGCGTAGGTCACTCTGTTACAGGGACAGCTAGCTGCAGCTCAGGCACAGGCAGGTGTAGGACAGAGTTTTGGGGGGCAGGGCCCACTGCAGCAGCCATCGTTTTCACAAGGGGTAGGACCATCAGCATCAGTACAGCTAGGTCGGCCAGAGCCATAGGGGTCAGGTTAGGGCAGATGGGCAGGGCAGATGGGTCCATCGCAAACTGTATCTATGGTTAGATACAATGATGTGCTAGACGAGATCGCGTATTATGAGAGGGTCATCAGAGGGATCCCTCATATACAGCGATACTCAGAGATGAGGGCGGAGCAGAGCAGACAGAGGTCGATGTCACGAGCGATGGCTTCAGGGTCATGCAGATGGTAGAGATCAAAGGGAGGAGGGGATACAGCCTCTTCTTGACCACTGCCACCACCCCCACAGCCGCAGCCTTGAGGGCAGCCCCAGAGTTGTATTATTATTATTTTTTGATGTATATACCGGCCTGTGAGCCGAAGATGAGAGATGTACGATGAGAGAGAGACAGACACTGGTTGTGTCTTTTTGTATAGAACTGATTTTTGATATATATGATGAGACTTTGGCTTATTGATGTGTTATGGAGATGTTATAAATGTTTAATGTGTTTCATGATGCATGTGATGTTTAATGATGTAAATGTTATGTTTTAATGATTATATAGTGATGATAGATGTGACATGGAATGTTTAACTTGTGGATTATGTAAATGTTTAATGAGTTATGATGGATGAAATTAATGACTAATGACTTATGATGCTATAATGATTATGAGAGTAGATTAATGATTATGTGAACATGTTATTGACTATGATGTGATTGACAAGTGACGAGAGCGGGAGATGGAAGAAAGTGACGAAGAAAGTGGCCGAGCTAACCCCAAAAGACCCCATGTCAACTGAGTGCTGCCTACATAGCCCCTGTCGTAGGGGCCTCAGGCCTATGTAGTTATCCCTAAAAAGGGAGGAAGGGTCAAAGAAATTGATTGGTCTTGGTCAAAGTCGCAGAAGAGAAGGTTTGTCCATCAAAGAGACGAACAAACGGGGGTGGTCGAGCTAACCTCAGAAGATGTGGTATCTGAGTGCTGCCTACATAGCCCTGGTCATAGGGCCTCAGACCAATGTAGTTCGGACGAATTGAGAAGATTGGTCGATGATGAGTTTGGTCATGTGTTGAAATGACGAGGGTAAGATGATGCTACTGATGTCACAGGGGTCGATAGGCTTTCATCTCTAGCAAGTTTCCATAGTCGTGATGGATGCATGCTAAAAATGAATGGAAGTCTATTTATGCTTCAGCAAGTATTGGTTTATGCTTAACATAAATTGGGTCTGGTCGGTAGTTTCCATGTGTATTGGTGTCCATAGAAACTATGTGAAATGGTCTAGGATGATGTCAGCTGAAAATGGTGAAAATGGCTGGGTTTGAGATGAGTCGACAATTGATGTGATCAAAGTGTAGAGAAAAGATGAAAGGCAAATCACTCTTTCATTGACAAGGACCAGAAAGGAAGCATAGATAGGGGTTATTAGAACCAAAACCCCGTTCATGCATTACGTCGTCGACTAGTATGGTGTTAGGGCGGTAATCAAATCGCTTTGACATTAAAGCGAGCTCGAAGTCCCCTGAGCAGGTGATAGGAGGAGGATAGGGTAACCAGTTTAAGAGCAGGAATAACCTTGCCCCTTTTATAGGAGACCCTGAGACAACTACAAGGCAAGTCCATGACCCGTTTTTTTTTTTTTTTTTTTTTTGGTGCAGGCTGATTGATGCGGGAAGCCTACATAGAGATGTCTTTTGATGTATGGTCAGGTTGCGAAGCTGATCAATGCAGGAAGCTTCTAAGAAAGGTGCTGTTTGTAGCAAGATTTAGTCATAGCCATCCTTCGATGGAGTGGTCTATATTTTTGCTTAATATGTTTGAGTAGCTGTCCTTCGAGGGATCAGTCTACTAGCTATAGCAATGATAGTACCACTGTCCTTCGAGGGATCAGTCTGTCTTTTTGATTTGATTTGATTTTGTGACCATGGATATGTTTTGACATCTTGATTTGGATTTTTTTGATTTTGAGTCATGGACAAGGCTGTAGAAGTTCAAGGACGCCCTTTTTATTAGGACAAAGCATCCATGCATCATAAAAGGGTCGTAGAGGACTTGTTAAAGGGGAATAGGGTTAAAAGGGATGAGGATTAAGAGGACGAGGATTGCTCAGGGGATGAGCTCAAGTCACGTGTCAAGTAGACGAGTATTCGACTAACAGAAGAATGGTCGAAGATGCAACGCATTAAGAGGCTCAGGTTCTGGCCATCTGTCGAGGGAGGACAGACGATAAGTCCCTGACCCATACTTGTGCGTGATAATAAAAGGTCCAAGCCAATTGGGGGCGAATTTGCCTTGTTTACTTCGCTCCATATTGGTCACGTGCTGATTCTCTTTGAGGACGAGGTCTCCGATGTTGAAATCTTGTTCTCACAGATTTTTGTCGTAGGCCCGCTTTATGCGACTTTGGTAGACATGGAGATGATTAAGGGCAGTAAGACGGCGCTCATCGAGTAACTCAAGTTGAGCTAAGTGATCTTGACGAAAGTCGTCGTTGGAGAGAATGTCATGCAGGGAGATGCGGAGAGACGGGATCTATACTTCGAGAGGTAAGACAGCCTCTATTCCGTACACGAGGGAGAAGGGAGTAGCACCCGTAGAGGTTCGGATGCTAGTGCGGTAGGCCCACAAAGCGAAGGGAATATGAACGTGCCAATCCCTTCCTGTATTGTCGACCACCTTCATGAGAATTTTGGTGAGAATTTTGTTGGAAGCCTCAGCCTGCCCATTTGCTTGTGGGTAGTAAGGCGAAAAAAAGCTAAGTTTGATGCCAAATGAGTCGCATAGTTTTTAGACAGTCTTGTTTTTGAAGGACTTGCCGTTGTCGGTGATGATTTTGTGAGGGACACCGAAACGACAGATGATGTGGCTGCTGATGAAGTCGACAATCTTGTCAGCTTTTGTGGAGACAAGAGGAATGGCTTCCACCCACTTGGTGAAATACTCAGTGGCAGTGATGATGGACTGATGACGAAGAGACGAGTGAGGGTTGATCTCACCGATGAGATCCAAGCCCCACTGAGAGAAAGGCCAAAAATCTTGAGCGACTTGCAAGGCGTGGCTGGGGAGATGAAGTAGGTTAGAGTGCTGCTGACACTTGATGCAATGCCGAACATAATCGCTCCAGTCTTGATGAAGGGTGGGCCAATAATAACCCAAGCGAAGGATGCGCTTGGCAACCGAGTTTCCACAGAAGTGTCCACCACAAATCCCGTCGTGGACTTGCTTTATGGCATGAGAAGCTTCAGCGGAGGTTAGACAGCGAAGGAGGAGGCCGTCAAAGCCTCGCTTATAAAGAAGACCCCCTAGCATGGTATAGCGAGTTGTGCGCTTGATGAAAGTTCACCGCGTATTGCTAGAGAGGTTGGGAGGAGTGACAGAAAGAGACAAGTAGTCCACAAGTTGCTTATACCAGTCATCTTGTGGGCTAGAATTGACAGTGTTGATATGGTCGATATGAGGAGAGATGTATGAAGGCAAAGGTACATGATGCACTGTGACAAAAAGGCGAGATGACGATGATAAAGACGGGATATGCGAAGCAAGAGAAGCCATGGTGTTGGCAAACTTGTTCGTAGAGCGTGGAACAGTCTGCAAGAGGTAATGGTCGAAAGATGCCAAAAGAAGGTCAACACGATTCTTATACCTCTGTAAAACTTCATTTTTACAGAGATATGAACCGTTAACTTGATTAACGATGAGCTGCGAGTCGCCGAAGATGTTGATAGACTTGATGTGGAGGGAAAGGGCAGTCTGAAGTCCTAAAATTAAGGCCTCGTATTCGGCCATATTATTGGTACAATCAAAGTCAAGCTTGAAAGATAGAGGCATGGGCTCCCCTTTGAGTGGGATGAGGATGACCCCTACACCCCCACCGAGTTGACATTTGGAGCCGTCAAAGAACATAGTCATTTGGTAGACGGTGTCATCGGTGGAAAGGGTACCGATAGACTCGTCAGGGAACTCACAGTGTGAAGGTTGGTTGTCAGGAAGAGGGGCATCTGCCAGTTGGTCAGCGATGGTTTGCCCCTTGATAGATTTCTGATGGATGAATTCGAAGTCAAACTCAGCAAGCAGCATGAGCCACCGAGCCATACGTTGATTCTGATATGGCTTGGAGTGCATGTACTTGAGAGGGTCAGTGTGAGTGACGACAAAGGTTTTGTGATTGAGAAGATAGTGGTGGAGCTTGGTAGCGGAAAAGACTAATGCCAAACAGAGTTTCTCGGTATGAGTATACCGAGTTTCATAGTCGACCAGTGTTCGGCTGATGTAGTAAACCGCTTGCTCACGATGATGCTCATCTCGGTGCGCGATCATGGCACCTAACGAATGGTTGGTAGCAGAGATATAAAGGTAGAAGGGTTGGTCATCTTTAGGTGGAATGAGGACTGGTGGAGAGACCAGGTAGCCTTTGAGGGCCTCAAAAGCCTCTTGACAGTCCTTATCCCATTTAAAGGAGACATCCTTCTTAAGGAGGTGATGAAAAGGTTGGCAACGGTCTGAAAGCTGCGAGATGAAACGGTGAATGGACTGGAGCTTCCCTTGTAGACTGCGAAGCTGCTTGAGATTGGTTGGGGGTGGCATTTCGAGGATAGCGCGGATCTTGGTGGGATCTATCTCGGTACCATGAAAAGAAACGATGAAGCCGAGAAGTTTGCCTGAGAGGACCCCAAAGACACACTTCTTGGGGTTGAGGCAGACATTGTATTGCAGAAGGCGAGAGAAGATGATTGTGAGAATGGTCAAGTGGTCGCGGCGAAGTTTGGATTTGCCGAGAAGGTCATCCACATAGTCCTCCATGATTTTGTGGAGGAGATCGTGGAAAATGTAGGTCATGGCGCGCTGATATGTGGCACCAACATTTTTCAGGCCGAAAGGCATGACTCGATAGCAGAAAGTCCCCCATGGGGTGATGAATGTAGTCTTGTGCTGATCTTCCGGTGCGATCAGGATTTGATTGTATCCTGAAAACCCATCCTTGAGAGATAGCATCTCGTGGCCGGCTGTGAGATCAACAAGCTGGTCAATGTTAGGAAGAGGGAAGTCGTCTTTGGGACAGGCTAGGTTAAGGTCGCGATAGTCTGTGCAGATCCAAATCCCCCTAATTGCTTTAGTAACTGGGACGATGTTAGAGACCCACTGTGGATAATCGATGGGTTGGATGAAGGAGACAGAAAGAAGGCGCTGAAGCTCCTCTTTGACAAGGAGCGCAATGTGAGGATGCATCTTTCGAAGCTTCTGCCTAATAGGCTTAGCCTCTGGTTTGGTGACAATGTTATGGGTAGAAATGGTGGGGTCGATGCCAGGCATGTCGCTGTAAGTCCAGGCAAAGGCCTTGCTATGGTTGGAAAGGAACTGGGCATAGTCAAGCTGCTCCTGAGCATCTAAAGATTGGCCAATCTTTAAGACGTGAGGAACATCGGAAGAAGAAGGGAGGTTGATGTCAATGGTGGATTCATTTAACATAACCTGGGTCTCAGAAGGGAGGAAACGCTGGATGAAAGAGTCATCGGCACCCATGTAGGAAAGGATGGCGTCATCGTCAACGTAGTGGACAGTGTGAATGGTTACCGACTCATCCTCTACCATGCTAGGAAAAATGAGAGGGAGAGACCTGGGGACCCCATTGAGCTGATAGGTCAGGGGTTCCAGGCGGATGGTGTTTATGGAAAAAAAAAACTAGGAGGGATGGAAACCACCGACTCCGTAGGTGACGAAGGAGAAATGGGTGAGTTTGGAGGAGATTGGTCAATGGTTGGCTCGGGACAAAGGTCGGAAGGAGCCTGAGTGGGGTCATGATATCCCAGGCCATACCGTTTCTTGGCATTGTGATCATTGAGCGGCTCGATGGGCTGATGGGAGCCCTGCTCATAACGTCCGAAACCAAAACCCTTCCATGCACACCTGTGAAGGTAAGTGTGTGCAAAGGTGGGGTTGCCGAGAAATGAGAAATCAGATGTGAAAGGTTGGGGCGAAGAGAGAGAATTGCCATTGGTAGGAGCTTGATTAAGCCCCCCATAGACAAAGTTGGTTCGGAAGTGAGGAGGACCATAAGGTACGACCGTCCCAATCCGATGGTCGTAATTGGGACTGAGGTGAAGGCGTCCATACTCTTGCGGAGTTTGGAACATGTCTAGGGTCAACAAGCGATATTCCCCAAGTGATAGTCGTTGGAAGATGTCTTCCATGGGGTCTTTGGTCGGTGCTTGAAGAGGAGGGGTGAGGGCAACCACCGATTGCGAACTGGTTGAAGCTTCCGCAGATGGAGGCGGTGCCGGAGTTGACGGCTTGATGGGAATGAGGACATCGTTGGGACGGTAGGTGGTGTTGCAAGTTTTGAAGGGTGAAGGGTCAGCGGGAATGGTGTGGACTTGCCCGTCATGCTTGAACTTCACACAATGGTGCAGGGTGGAGGGTATACAGGCCATGGCACGGATCCAAGGTCGGCCCAGTAGAAGGTTATATTGAAACTCTCCTTCGATGATATAGAAGAGCTCTGGGACTGTGCGTGGACCAACGCGAATGTGGAGGATGACTGTGCCAATGGTCGTGGCGGTGGTGTCGTTGAAAGAGCGTAAGATCGTGTCAGTTTTGGCGACGCAGTTCTTGGGAAGAGCCAGCTAATCAAAGGCATGGGTAGAGATTATGTTGATGCTAGCGCTGCCATCGATCATAACGTGTTTAATGCGTGTCCGATCGACATAGGCAGTGATGAAGAGGGCGGCGTCCTGATCTTCCGTGTTAGATGTGGGAATCTCAGAATCACTGAATGTGATGGAGGTGACAGGAGATAAAGAATGGATGAGGGCAGGGAGTGGTTGGGGGTCCTCGGGTTAGACCTCCGCTGCCTGCAAGGCTTGGATAAGGGCTTGACGGTGCTGAGGCAAGGTTTGGATAAGGTCATAAAGAGACATCTTTACAGGCGTCTGGTGGAGCTGCTTCAGCATGGAGTCATGAATTGGCCCAGAAGAGGAAGATGAAGAAGGTTGGGACGCGCCAAGGATAGAAATTTTAGGCTTGGGCGCAAGAGGAGGCTTGACAAAGGGATAGGTCCAAGGAATGGCAGCTTTTTCTTTGGCCTTGTCCTTTTGTGACCTAGTGGTTATACGGATAGCATTGATTTTAAAAATGGGAGGCGAAGAAGGGGTCATGTCTTGCTGGTGAGATGTTGACGTGTTTGAAGAGGTTGGGCAAGAGGGAGTCGGGGTCTGGTCAAGAGTGTCCTCAAGGAGAAGAGTGTCTTTCTCCATATGGCGGCGGATGACGGCTGTGAGGGCACAACAAGTCTCGGTGTCGTGTCCTGGTGTACGATGATATAAGAAAATTTTTGTGTCATCGAACCAGGAGGGCTTGGACCCGAGAGGTTGGAAAGGCTTGATGGGGGGAAGGGTTATGTCAGAAGTCTGCAGAAGTCGGTGCAATATCAACGAGTACGAGCCCACTAGAGGGTCCACGCTAGTTGATATGCGCGAGGTTGGTGACTTTTGCTTAGGCGAGGTTAGAAGAGGTTTCCGTACCACCTTATGGGTTGATGGCGCGGTGACAGACAGAGACGGATCTTTCTTGGTGATTGATACCGTCTTTTTGGGAGAGGGACGACTGGAGGTAGGCAGAGGAAGCAAAGGAGGCAACGAGTTTTGGTTGAAGGCCGGAGTGGGAAGGATGCTAGCCAAGGTCGAAGGATGGGGGCCCAAAATGGATGGCAATGGTGACGGAGAAGGAGGCATTTGTTTCTATGGTCTGGCAGTCTTCTTCATCTTGGTTGGAAGACTACTACTGGTCGAGGTCTGGCCTAGGTCCACCTTCACTTGCGGGTGAGTGAGGGTGGAGATAGGACGAACGCCAAATGACTTGATGGGTTTAGACGAGATAGATGCAGGCTTCGGTTTTGATGGGTTTGGTTCAGGTTTGAGAGTTTGGTCTTTGTCAAGAGTCTAACGAGATTCCGTCTTGGGAGGATTAGCGGCATGTGATGAGAGGGCGCGGGTATGTTGAAGGGCTTTAAGACGCTCCCCCAACACCTGAGGCATCACTTTCCTCGGAGGGAGAAGTTCGATCTTCTCCACTAACCGGGAAGATGGCTGAGAAGAAGATGTTGATGGTTGCGAGGTTGAGGACGAGATGGGTGTAGTGGTCTTAGACGCATGGTGTGGTGAAGTCATGACAAATTTAGATGAAGATGAAGGGGAGAGAGGTTCTTCCCTGGGTGGAGAAGAAATTGGGGAGCGGGGCTCCTCCAGCGGGTAAAGGGCAGGGATGACGGTGCCCTCCACCTGCGGCTGAGGAGTAGGAAGGGTCGGGTCCTCCATAGGCAGTAGAAAGGAGGACGGCGAGACCGGTGGTGCTGGTAAGGCCGAGGCATCCTCCAAGATGAGAGAGGTCAATGGAGAACTAGCCGGGGAGAGAGGCTCATCCACATGTGACGGACTGATTGATGGACTAACCTCTTGAGGTTGATTGGGGACTAAAGGAGAGACCGTATTGACTGTTCGAATATTGTGCTCATGATTGTCGTCAATTAAGGTCTGGACATTGTTCTGAGTTGGCGGATGATTGGGGAAAGGTTGTTTGAAGATGTCAATGGCCTGATTAGGGGGTGCATTTGGATTGTCTAAGATGAGATCCCCCTTTTCAAGCATGTCTTGGA
Organism: Torreya grandis; assembly: GCA_037957365.1. Classification (NCBI taxonomy): domain Eukaryota; kingdom Viridiplantae; phylum Streptophyta; class Pinopsida; order Cupressales; family Taxaceae; genus Torreya; species Torreya grandis. The sequence goes on from JARHVA010002071.1 coordinate 2,772,417, forward strand.
TTATGTTCTTAAAAGTCTTGCAGTTTTCCGTGTCATGGCCCTTAACACGGTGGAAGCTGCAGAAGTCTTGCTCCCTATACCACGTGGGGATGGCGCGCGAGGGATCGAATTGTGGAGGAGGTCAGGCTTGAGGGAGATTGAGGGCCCCCTGTTTAACAAGCTTTTCCAGCACAGACGCATATGATTCTCCAAGAGGAGTATATCGTCGTTGCACGTATCTTTGCTAGAATTGGCGAGTGGCACTCTGAGATGTAGATGGCTCAGGCTGATTGGATGAAGAAGATGAAGGTCTGACAACCACGGCATTAGCTAAAGCCTTGGATTTAGAATTGGATGATGATGGCTTAGCAGAGGAAGAGTCATTGGTCTTAGAGCTGGGATTCTTACTCCGCAACTTGACTTTATTCTCCTCGATGGCACGCAACTCAAGTTTGTAGGCCATCGTGAAGGCCTCGTCAAAAGTGCAGAAGGTTTGAACCCTCAGGGTGGAAGAGATATGTCTGGCACAAGCTTGGGAAAAGAGTTCAATAAGCTCAGCCTGGGGTAAGGAAAAGGAGAGTTGATTGATGAGGCCTCTCCATCGAGCAACGAAGTCGGCTATGGACTCGTCCTCGAATTGTCGGATAGAATAGAGGTCCGTGATTGAGACCTTCTTGGTTATGTTGATAGAAAAGTGATCGAGGAAGAGCTAAGCCAATTGTGTGAATGAGAAGAGAGAATGGCTAGGAAGGGAGCTATACCAGTCAAGCACAGAACCCGAGAGAGACATAGGAAACGTGCGTAAGAGTAACGCATCATCATGGCCAATGAGGTAGCAGGCATGTCTGAATGCCCGCAAGTGTTGCTGTGGGTCTTCCTTGTTTTGAAAGCGAGAAAACTTTGGAAGCTCCCACTGACTGGGATATGGTCTGATTGGGACAGAAGGATGAATGGGCTCGTTATAGATCTGCTTGTATGAAAGAGCGTTGCGTGAGTCGGAAACAGATGTCTCTAGGCTGGTCATTTTGTCCATCAGCATTTTGATGATGTCTGTCGACGGATTGATGGGTGGCGCGCCCCCTAAGTTGTAAGGTGCTTGGAAGAGGCTATAGGAGGTGTGTGACATAGTCAGTTGTACAATGTACGGATGACTAATCGCAGGGGCAAAAGTGGAGGCTAAAGGTGGTTGGGTAGAAGACATAGCTAGGCCCGATGTTGCCACGAGAGGTTGAATTGTGGTAACGGGGGCCAAGGGGTAAGAAGCCACCCTGGTGTTGATAGGGGCCAGGGTAGGCGGAATAGAGACGATGAGGTTTTGAAAAGGAGGGGATAGTGGTTGAGCGGGTTGAGGTTGACAGGGGGCCGAAACCCCGGTGGAAGTGGGCCCAATGATAGAGGGAGAGGCCACACCTGGAGGATTGGTCAAAGTCTGGTCAGCGGTCAAAGCGATGGCTTGAGTGTCCAAAGGTTGAACTATGGATGCTGTCGATACAGCCGTAGTTGCAACAAGGGAGGTTGGCATCTCGTAGATTGGATTGCCCAAGGAGTCTCGCGTTCGGCTATGCGCGAGACAGTGTTGCAAGGCCTTGACGTTGAGGTCCAAGAATCGTTCGAAATCTTGGTCCCCTTCTTGGACAATAGGAGTTTGCGGCAGGGTTGGACGGGTAGGAGTTCTTTCGGTCTCTGAGTTGAACTCCATTATAGGCTTGGTCATGGACGGGGTGGATGGAAGTGGTTGACGGCTAGCGTGGTCGACAAGAGCCTTGGCTTGGCTACGAGTCAAAACCATGCAAGGCAAAGAAGGTTCAGGTTTCAGGAACTGTGTTGTTCAGTTCCATAAAACCAGGATGGAGTCTTTGACAGAGAAGGGACAGGTTTTAGGCTGCTGGTTTTGAAAAAAAAGGACAGTGACAGAGACCGACGTCGGTTGAAAAACCGATGTCGGTAGGAAATTTGGCCGACGTCGGTTAGACAACCGATGCCGGTAATAGAGGAAAGCCGACGTCGGTGACAGAACCGATGCTGGTAACAGGGTAAAGCCGACGTCGGTGGAAGAACCGATGCTGGTGACTGTGTTTTCCAGAGAACCAAAAGATTCTTGGAAAACAATGAAGGAAGCGTCCTCACTCACTCAAACAAACAGATGAGAAGAGGAAAACAGAGAGAGACAGACAAGCCTAAGCGATAAATCCTAGGAATTAACCTTAGAAATTGTGGCTTATGCCTTAGATGAATGTTTGGGGAGATTGGCTGAAAAATGGGTCCTAGAAGAAGGCGGTCTAAAGATGGTTTCGGGTCTTGTTTTAGGTGCTCAAAGTCTGTGTTAGGGTCTGGTACGTGGCCTGGTGCTAAGGAGCAAGCTCCCCTCACTTCACGATTCCAGTGGTTAGCTGGTCTCGCTTAGCCAAGATATACCTCGCCTAGAGTTTATCCTCCGCCAGAGAACGGAGTGGGCTTCCCCCTTGGTGATGAAATCCAAGTGGGGTTACCGGGACGGGTAAGGTATCCGCTGGGGGATGAAATCCCAGTCGGGCCTTGTCTCAAGTAAGTTTTATGTTCGTTTTAGTGCATGTGGTCTGGTAGTGTAACATCAAGTGTCTACGATTTATTCAATATGCGGATTTAAGTTACTAGATGTGGACTAATGCAAGCACAAGCAGAAATGAAAGTGCAATACATTTTAATACCCAAGTCGAAATGTGATGTTTGTTATAAAGACAAGTTTGAGAAAGGGTTGAGAGTATGATGTTTAGACTAGTCTAGAATGCAAGGAAGAAAGATTCGTTTTAGTCCTGCTTATAGTGTCATTGAGAAGAAAAGAAGGAGGAGAAAAGGTAAGAACCTAATGCTCCTAAATGAATGAAGAAGAAAAAAGAACCCAGGAGGAACCTAGGGTCCCACCGGGCGTGCTAGAAATGTTTCTATCGCTAATTCGCTTTTCAAATTTAAGAGAAAGAAGAAACTAAAAAGATAAATGGACAAGGCATGTGAAGTACCTGGATAAAGATCGCGCACCGTAATCCAGACGTTTGTGAGTACCCCTCTTTGGCTGTGGAGGAATGACACCTGCAAGGAAAAAGAAACTTGGACAAGAAAATGTTAGATGGATAGGCGGTGGGTTGCCAAGCGAAAGCTTGTTCCCAGAAGTATGAGAACTTCCTTAAGGGAGGTCAACCCACTATTAACAGACAGATAAAAGATCAAGAAAATATAGAATGCCAGAATACAGAAGTGATAAACAAATTAAAAAGGAAAGAAAAGACAAAATGATTACCTGAAGGAGTTGTTGGGCTGAAGACAGTCACTGAGGTCGGAAATGTTGCCGGCGTCGGTTATCTGATCTGCCGACGTCGGTTATCTTGCCGACGTCGGTTGGGGAAGTGACCGGCGTTGGTCGGGGTTGTGGCCTGTAGTCGGGTCAAGGTTGGTTTCTGGACTGTGGATGGATCCGTTTTGCGAACGGGGTCGAGACAGAGTTCGGGGACAAATTTGGATGGACTGGGGAGTGGTCTAGTTCTGATTAGGTGCCCTGTATAGGGTCTTTGTTGACAGGGGGATGAGGAAGTTATCTGGGATTGGATTAAAAGAGGGATAGGAAAGAGGAAGATACACAGAGGACAGGACCTAAGAAGGCTTTGCAGCCTCTCAGGGGGAAGAACAGAGGGAGTAGAAGACAGTAGATAGGATAGATAACTGAAAACTAAAGAAATGAAATAAAATGAAACACCAGACTGTGCTTACCTTTGGCTTGCTGACTGAAGAATGGAGGAGCTGTTGTTGGAGCCACGAAAGACTTGTCAAGCAGAAAATCCCTGATCCAGAGCCTTTGCACCTATTGCTTCTGTTGCACGAGGTCCAGATGGAGGAGAGACGAATGCCAAAATGCCAAGAGAATTCTGTTTGCGAGCTCAAGGGTCCAGGGGCTGCAACGGATGCAGAAAGGGGTAATGAAGGCTGCCGACACCGGCAGTTTCACCGACGTCGGCCGAAGGGTCGCCGACGTCGGCGGTGGCAGAATGGGGACAGAGGCTAAAAATAGCCTCTGCCCATTCTTGCACGCCGCCAGGTGAGGGGTTATGGGAAGAACGGTCACGAGGATGCCTAAATGGGCGTGGGGGGAAGATAATGAAGAGATTTGGCATAATAAATGCTAGGGGGAAGGTGGAGGGATTCAAGGTGGCAAGGGTAGGGTGGAAAGGGGGCCACTTGATTAAAATATTTAGGTTATTTTAATCAAATGGAGGCCAAGGGTTAGGATAGGGGTTTGAGGTGGACAAGGGGGAGAACCAAGGTGCAGACACGTTTGCGGTGTCTACAGGATGGGGAAACTAAATAACAAGTGGTTTCTTGTAACTTAGTGAGGATTCTTAGAATCCTTAAGATAAATAAGTGGTCAATATTTTGGATTTTATAAATCAATTTTCAAATTTTTTTAGAATTTTCTATGTATCTCAACTTAATGGAGAATGATGAGATACTAAATAGCCAAGATCAAAAAATGGTGGGAGCATTCAAATGGAATATTTATCATAAAACAATGAGAGCTTGGCTTAGGTTTCTCATAAAATGGTGAGAGCATGGCTGAGGTTTCTCACAAAATGATGAGAGTGTGGCTCAGTTTTCTTAAAAAATAGTGAGAGCATGGCTTAGGTTGCTCACAAAATAGTGAGAGGATGGAAAAGGGGTGACTAAGCTAAACTCAATGTGAATCAACCATTGCCTACATAGTCCCAGGGTGGGACCTCAATTCACTATAGATCCACCTTATAGTAGAGGAATCTGACTAGTGCAATAGTCAAATCAAATAAAATAGGCAAAGTTGATAATGGCACAATATGGCATAGGCATGACAAGGTGGTACTCCAAGGCATGATAAACAATTATTTCCCTTAATTTTTCCATAGGTAATTATAATAAGGAAATAATGACATAGGTTAATTATATTAATTTGACCATAGGCAGTTATAATTAGTAGCATGATGGTGAAACATTGATTTTCCCAAAGGTGGTTATAATCAAACACACTTAGTATAGAACAGAATAATAAATGAATGATGCAACCGCCAAGCCACTATCATACTACTCCAAAAATATGGCCTCGATCTGGAATGCTAAAAAAACTATTAAAACTTGATCTAAATCTTCATCTTGAAAGTGGCCATGAAATCAATGGAATAGAACCAAGGTTAAAAGTATTAGGTAGGGAGGGGTAAAAAAAACTTGATCAATAGAAAAGGTATGGAAGAAGGGTATATGATAGAATGGTATGGTACAAGGAATAAAGTCAATATTATAGTACAATTAAAATGTTCCTTATGGACAGTACACCAGGTCACTCAAGTGAAGTAATGCTTGAGTGTATAATGTTCATTGGCTCATCAAATTCATCCCCATCTGGTGTAGTGAGCCTGTATGCTTCAATTCCATAGTTTGAAATAATGATGAAAGGATCTATTTAGTTGGGTTTTAACTTGCCTTTTTGTTTCTTCTTGGCCGTGGTATTCTACTAGTTTTCTTTAAGAACAAGATCACCAATCTCAAATTCTCTATGTTTAATGCATCTATTTTAGTGGACACAGAGTCAATTCTAATATGCTTGAAGGTTATTGACTATAGCCATGCATTTCTCATCAAGTAAATCTAGCTCTTACAAATGAACTACTCGATAGTCTTCATCATCTAGGACATGCTTCAAAGAGATGCACAAATAAGATAAATCAACCTTGATGGGAATAATGGCCTCAATGACATAAATAATTGAATATGAAGTGGATCCTATAGGGGTATAGTGATTGGTACAATATGCCTAGAGGGCATGAAATATTTGAAGATGCCAATCATGGCCAACATCATTGATAATCTTTTAAAATATGTTGACAAATGGTTTTGTAAGATGTTTTTACTTGGCTATTACCTTGTGGGTAATATGCAATTGAAAAATGTTGAGTAATTTTGTACTCGGTACATAGTGATTTGACATCCCTATTTTTAAATGATATGCCATTATCATATATAATGTTAGAGGGGATACCATAATGGCAAATGAGATGGTTAAAGATGAATTTAGAAATTTGCTTTCCAATCACATAAGTGAGTGGTATAGCTTTGACTCACTTAGTGAAATATTTTATGGTGGTGAGGATATGTTTATGGCCATCGGATGAGGTGGGGTTTATCTTCCCAATGATATTAAGGCCCCAAATACCAAATGAAAATGGTGTAAGCTTTGGTTTTAGAGTTTTGTTCAAGGCATGAATCATATTTACATGTCATTGACACTTATTACACTTTTTAACATATGCATTTACATTTGCATCCATTATTGGCCAATAGTACCTAATACAAAAGATATTTTTAGATAGGATGGCTTCATTGGTGTGGAATCCACATACTCATTTATGAACTTCTCATAATGCTAATGTAGATTCTACCAAAGTTAAACAATAAAGTAGACTTACATCAAAATTATTATGGTATAGGGTTGATTCGAGTAAGGTATAACATGTGGCATGATGGATAAAGGCCTTGGATAATTTTCAAGATAGGTCTAGTGGTATAATTTGTTCATAGAGATAGGCAAAAAGTTATAAATACTATATAGAGCTAGGACCAATAATATCATAGATCATTGTGATGGTTGAAGGTTCATGAGCTAGTGCTAGCATATTTTCAATGAGAAACTTGTATTCTTTAGTCATATTTGTATGAAAAATCAAATAACCAATGGTGGTTATGGAATTTTCTATTATATTACTATCCCTTGGTATATGTTCAAATTGTATATTAGTAATTTATTGTTTGAGAGTGTTGACCATGTCCTTGTACGGTACTAGCTTATCATCCTTGGTCTAAAAATGGTTTGTAACCTGATTGATGACTAACTGAGAATCACCATAAACCTTTAGATATTTTATGTTCCATTGTAATACTTGTTAGATTTATAAAAAAAATTATTTGTACTTGGCCATGTTTTTGATACAAGGAAAGTTGATCCTAAATGACGTAGGTGTTAAATCCCCCTATGGAGTAATAAATAAAAGGCCTTCACCTAATCCATGTACTATGATTTATCCATCAAAATACATCTTCTAGTGCTTCTCTTTAAGAGGTGTTTTAATGATGGTCATAGTGGATTCATTTGGGGATTATATTGTCATAGGTTCTATATTGGTAAGGGGTGCTTCAACAAGCTCATCTACTAGGTCTTACCCCTTGATGGCTTTTTGATTGACATATTCTATCTCAAAATCACTAAGGATCATGATCCATTTGGCCATGTGACCTTGTAAAGTTGCTTTAGATAGTAGATACTTGAGTGGATCAAATTTAGAAATAACCATGGTCTTTTTATTCAACACATAATGTTGTCTTTTTTGAGCAGTAAAGACCATAACTAAATAAGCTTTTCCAATGGGTGTATAATTGTGTTCATATGCAACTAATGTATGGCTTAGATAGTACATGGAATGTTCCTTGCCATTATCATCATGTTGATCTAGAAGTGACTTTAGGGCTTTGTCTGTACCTAATAGGTGTAACAAGAATGATTTTCATGGCATAAGTGCTAATAAAATAGGTGGATTTGGTAGATAGTCCTTTAATTGCTAAAAAGCTTTCTAGCATTCATCATCTCAATGAAATGTTACAAATTTATTTAGTAGATGTTTAAAGGGGTGAAATTTTTATACCAACTAAGAGATGAAGCATTGAATGGATTGTATCTTACCTTGTAAACTATGGAGTTACTTCAAATTGGTCAATAATGGCATCTCTGCAATGGCTCATACTTTGGTTGGATTGACTTCAATATGCCTACAAGACATAATGAATCTAAGATATTTGCCTAAAGTAACTCTAAAAAAACACTTCTTAATATTGAGCTTGACTTTTTACTCATGTAGCCACTCAAATATTCATCATAGTACTACTAGATGATTGGCCCTAGTCTTTGATTTTCCTAGTATGTCATCAATGTAGTCTTCAAAAATATCATGAAATATGATAGACATGGCTCTCGAGTAGGTGGCCCCAACATTTTATAGACCAAATGGCATAACCTAATAATAGAATGTTCCCCACAGAGTAGTGAATGTTGTTTTATGTTGGTCTTTTGGCACAATCTAGATCTAATTGTATCTTGAGAATCCATCCATTAGTGAAAGCATTTCATACCCAACTATGAATTCGATAATCATGTCAATGTTTGGTATAGTAAAGTCATCCTTGGCCAAGGCTTTATTTATGTCTCTGAAATTAGTGCATATCTTGATTCCTTCTAGCTTCTTATTGACTAGTACCACATTAGAGATCCACTTTGAGTAGTCAATCAGTCAAATACATCTCACTTCGAAGAGTTTTTCTAACTCTTTCTTCACTAATACAGTAATATGAGGATGCATCTTGATTAATTTTTGTTTTACTATTTTGGCATTAGGATTTACCACAAAGTGGTGTACAACCAAGTTAGGGTCCAAACTTGGCATGTCAAAATAGGTCCAAGAAAATATATCAATAAATTGCCTTAGGAGGGCTATAAATATGTCATGTTCTTCCTTAATGAGGCACATGCCTAATTTTATCCATTTTGGGTCATTTAGAGTCATAATTTTAACTTCTATAGTATCCTCTACAAGAAGAGTTCAACCATCTTCCAAAATGGTTGTCAAAGATTTAAACTAGCTTGCAATGGTAGAGGCCTCTATTAGGATAGGCTCTTTAATTTCTCTTAGGCATGATGAATCAAAATCTCCCAATGGTAAGGATGTCCATGTGACAAACACTATTTAAAACTCTTAGATGATTCTATTAAAAGCCTATTGTTATTCAAGACTGAACCCATACCCATATACAAGTTCATCAATGGTGGTCTCCTATGTTATGTTTGAAAAAGGGTGAACACCCTCATCTAATGGCACCTAAAATAGATTTTCACCACTAGACTAGCCTTTCTTTTTACTATTTCCCTGGTCTAAAAGCATCTCAAAGAGTTTTTCACTTTGAAACCTCAATGTTTTATTTAATTGTTTATGGCTAAGGGTGTCCATCCATTCTCCAAAATAGGCTACATGATCTAGTTTCATTAAAAACCCTTGTTTGTGGTCTCCCAATGGAACATTGTCCCTCAAGCTTAAAAAATTGCATAAGGCCTCATCATTCTAAAACTTATTGATTAGAACTATTTATTCTTATTGGTCACAGTCTATCAATTAAGGATAATATAATGGAAGCATATTATGTTGAATAATTGGTCAAAGGGTACAAATGGCATTAGTGTCAAACAAATTGTTAGTGGCTAGGTCATTGAAAGGGATATGATCAAACTCTGCTTCATTTTTGGCATCATCATCGCTAGTTATTGGGATTAGAACATGAATAAGGTATATGGGGTCACCCCTAGGTAGTTTAAATCTAAGACCATGTGTTCTTTTATACTATGTGGTAGAGATTGACTCAAGTAGACCTTGTTGATTCAACCCAAGGACTCCTTCATTATCATGCTTCTCCATGATTTTGTTTGAGATGAGATACTTAGAATTTAGGTAACAATTGACGACTTTATCAATATACAACTAGGATTCATCATCTACAAGTGGGTCTTATTCTTGGCTAGTGGCTAGTATTAAAATGATAGGTGATGGACAATGCAATTTAGATTTTCCCTTTCATTACCATTCTAAATAGGGTAGTTTGGCTTTAGGTATTCCATAGGACTTAGGATTATATGTAAGATTATAACTATGGAATGTATTGTGGGTCAAATACTATCTTGAATCATTAGATAAGATATTATAATGATTAGACATTTCAGGATGTGGCATGTGGGAAAGGGAATCTAGGGTATCTAGGTCAATGCATTTGGCCTCTAGTGAATCAACAAGCATTTCTTTTCCCTTGTCCTTATTAAGAACTATATTCAAGCCAAAGTGGTAGTTATAGCTTTGGTACTCAACCTCTAAATGCTTGTAATGTTAGTATAGCTATAAATCTCCATGGATAGTAACCTCCATACCTAAATGGGTTAATTTGATACACTAGTGAAATGTTGAAGGGATTGCATGGATCTCATGTATCTAAGGTCTACCCAAAATCATATTGTATGAAAAATTGAGGTCTAACACATGGCATAGTGTATCATGGGTCAAGATCCCAATGATAATTGGCAAGCTAATGATGTCTTATGATTCTCATTCTTCATTGTCATAGGCATTGATTATGATTTTTTATGGATGTAGATTGGTTGTCGTGTATCTAAGAAGCTTAATACTCTTTAGAGACATAATATTTAGACCAAATCCATTTATATGAGGACATGCTTCACTTTGTGCCATGTTATGACAAATTTTATGTATAATGGATTGTTATGTAAAGGGCCAAGGGATGACATATCACTTTGGTCAAAGGTTAATTATTGTCTTTGGGATAGATGTTCAACCAAATCTTGAAATTTGTCTAGAGGTATGTCGTTAGGAACTTGGGATTGGCCAAGGAACTCTATTAAGATGTTATTTTGAATTATAGGTGTATGCAATAAATCCAAAATGTATATTTGTGCAATCATCTTCTAAAATTGTTCCATAATATCAAACATATTTTCCTTCACAATGGTAAATGGCTTGTTCCTTACCTAAATAGTGGTTTGGATGGGTGAAGTGGCAGAAGGTTATGGACCTGGTATGGTAATCTTCAACATTTGAGTTATGATTACATAATCAGGATTAGATATAAGACCATTCTTGTTAGCAAATGATGGTGGTGGGGGACCAAATAGGATAAGTCTCAATTGTTGATGCAATTTTACATGGTCATAATTCAATAATAAGTTATTGGTATGAGGTTTAAAAGTAGTAGTCCCTACTTTCTAGGATGCATGTATGTAATCCTAGGTCAAAGAAGGATCATTGACATGGGTTGGTTGGTTGAAATTGATTTAAAATGGTCTTGTTTGATTACTACTTCATCTTGGATTGATGGATACGATGGAAATTCAACCTCCAACAATATGTTCTACAACCTTGTTATAGTCCTGTGTAATAATGTGGTAGGTCTATTGGTTATTGATGTCATTCTAGCCTTAGTTTTGTCCATTCATTTGACATGTTATTGTTGTTAATTTTGATGGTTTTACTTGGTTGTTGATACTATTGTTGTTTTTGTGTTGGCATTTGTTGTTTCTATTTTTGGTTATTATGTTACGAAAAGGGGTTTTGATAAATGCCAAGGTTCTGATTGGATGTAGAAGTTTTATTATCCAATGTAATCTCCCCATTTTCTAACATATTCTTAATCAAATGTGTAATTTGCACACAATGATGAAAATTATGTTCTCTAATCCAATGATACTTTTATAATCCATTTTTTTGGTATCAATTGGGATAAAGAATAACCTCAAGATAGTTCTTCAAAATAGGCTAGCTAGTTGATAAGATTAGTGGCAATGAGCTTGTAAAAAATTGATTCAATGGGTTCTCCAAGGTCACTAAAGACATAACGAGTAGGCACAGTTCTCCTTAGAGGATGAGTTTAAAAAGGCAAAAATTGTTGTGTTTATTTCATGGGTTCAAATTATTGTACTTGATACATCTATTGAAGAGGTTATTGGTTAGGAGTAATTTGCATATGCAACATGTTGACCAAATTTGACTTTTGGTCAAATTTAGGCATGCCTAGGTAAAAAAAATTATTTCAAAAAATTTTAAGGGGTCCTAATTTTTTTCATAAGAGTTTTCAATTGTTATATGATGTCATTTGAGGTCACATTAGCTTTGGTTTTAGTTGCATTAGTTTATTGGTCCATTTGAGGCCATTTTATGTCATTTTTAGACTCATTAATTCATTTAGCACATTTCCCAAGGTACTTAAGTGTCATAATTTAATTTAAAACATCTAATAAGTTATTTTATATTTTAGGTACGTTATTTATGTTAGAATTTAATAGTTTCCCTAATTGCAGTTATAGAAATCAATTAAAAAAGAAGAAAAATGGCACTTGTACAAATTATTAGGAAGTGTGCCATGTCAGAATGAAATTTTAGTGTATCCTAATTATTATAAAACTAAAATTCATTATTTTTTTGATCTATAACATTTTTTTTAATGCCAAAATCATTCTGCACATTTTTTGCTCTTCTTGGCAGACTAGAGTGACCCTCAAGTTTTTGCTCAGTATGGGAAGCATAGATAGTTTTAAACCAAATGATTTTGGGAGGTTTTTTTTAAATAAAATAAATTAATTTACATACAATTATCTTAAAAAATTATCAAATATTCTTTATTAACAATCACTAACAACTTGACTATGCAGATTTGATAGCTATTTGGTGTACCCTTCAGGTTTTGGTCTTATTTGAGCATCTTCGTATGAACCAATTAATGGTGTCAGTTAAAAAATATGTTTTATTCCTCATAATATTTTATTAATTCTTTTTTTCATGATTCATGAATTTTGGATGACCAAAATTGGTCTATCGTGCAAGAGGGTGTCACCATGTGTAGTTTCAGTTGGAGTGTATTGATTTTCTGAGTGTATCTCTTCTATAGGTGAATTTTCAATGGTAAAATAGTTTCAAAATAATTCCTTAGGTCATATCACTACTTTTTTCCATGTTTTTATCTCACCATAGCACTCCTTGGGTATCTTACAAGCTTGTTCTCCTTCATTTACCAATTACATGCTTAGTTTCAGTTGAGTTTCTTGTACAAGCTTGTTCACTCTATATATGAAGTGGTAATGGAGGTTTTTTGGTATTTTAAAGAATTTTTAGGTGGAGTGAAGTTCCTTTTTCACTCTCAAGGAGGCATAAACTTGACCATATGCTCATGTCTCAACCTATCTCAATCATAACATGCACTTATCTATTGAACTCCATGAATATACAGGTGTTTTCCACATAGAGGAAAATGTTTTGAAGTTGTTTTCAAGGTGTTATTGATGTATTTTATCCTTTTTAAGGCTAAAAACTATATTTTAAGTGTTAGGAAGCCTCTAATTAAGCATTTCAAATCTCAATTTCACTCTCACTGCCTTGCACTCAAAATGTGCATCTACAGGACCCTTGCTTACATCATGATAATGTATGAAATAATGAATATGAATTACAACCTTTTGTTTTATCTATAAATTCATCATTTTGTTAGTGTAAATCATCAAACTTCAAGTTTGTGAGAGGCCTCCATATTGTCTATGCGATCATTCATTGTGGTGCAATCAGACCTCCACCTTCAGGTAGCCTAAACAATGGTTTGAGGTGGGTATTTGAATGTGAGAATGAGAGAGGACCTCACTTGAAACTCTTACATCATGAATTGGTATAGAATAGCCCATCCAAGGTGTAATAATACTATATTCAATTTAGGAATACCTTTAAGAGAATTGACTATGTTTTTAGGCTTGTCTACCCAGAAAACACTAAATAAAGGTCCCATGGGTTTATGTTGTTACCCCACAATAAGCTTAAAAGCAGTCTTAAAGTATTTGAATGATTGGAATGGTTTGCCTATAGTATGGAATAATCTCATGCCAAATGTGAAGATCAAAAGGTATAGGGTGACATGTTTTTGAGGGCCTCAAAAGTTCTCTAAAACACACTATTTTGTTTCAATAACATCTACAGGCCTAAAGGAAACAATAATCATTTGTTGCTTTGAGGAACAATATGAAGCATCCACACTTGTCTAGGTGGCTAGGTGAGTTGAGTGACATGTAAATAACCTATATGACTATCTATGAAGTTGATAAAAGGTTCCATGACCTCTTTTATGCATTCATAGTCTGTATAAATGCCTGAAGATTGTACATACAACTGTTATACGAGGATTGTGGATAGACAGTGAACAAGGTTTATCACCTCTTGAAGTTAGAAATACACTAGAGATGGTTCAAATGATTTAAATCATGCCTCAAGTGACTCTAAGGAGTTTTTAAGGAGTGAAAATAATCTATAACCAGGGCTCAAAGGGATAGGGGTAGTATAAGACATAGTTTGGTAGTTCAATTACAAATGAGAAATGGTAAATTTAGACTTGATGTGGTGATGTGTGATCACCGCAATGGGAATGTTGAAAACTTCATGAGCTATGAAAAATGGAATCCAACTCACATATACCTCTTAGGGACCCTAAGTACATGTGTAACCTCTGTACAAATTGACATAGAGGTCAAATAGGTGGAATGAAGAAACAATGCATAGACATGTAACATGATAGTGTTTAGTTACCTTATGTGAATTGTGAGGTTAATCAAATAAGTTTTACTTGAAAATTAAGCTTAAGAGGGTTTATCTCTATCATAAACACTATTTACAAAGCCAATATAAGCTATATGGGTCAAAAAATCACTGTCCCAGTCAAAGCAAGCATACTCAGTCTAGAGGGTTAAGATGACCTTTTGAGGTTAGGAAGGAACATGTTTGACTTGAAATCATATAGTCTCAAGGACCTGTTGATGATTCTAATTACTCCACAAAGTGTTCCTTAGTGTTGATGAACACTTCTCATTTTAAGATTACAATAATCCAAATCATGAGTTGCAATTTGTGACAAGTAATGTGTCTGTGGTGGAATAGTCGGCAAAGTATGAGAGCTGTACACAAAATTTGTTTGATGTGTTGGTTAGGAGCCACTAGAGTCTAAGTATTTGTAGTCTTGTAATCTTCTTGGTTAATGTTTCTAAGTCTAAGCTAATCTAAGTGGATATTTACAATGATCTTAAGCTAAAGTGATCATTGATAAAAAAAATAAGAAGCAAAAGGTAGGGTAAGGTAGAGAAGAAACTTGATTGCAAGCATTGGTCTCAAACATAATGACAAAGTTCTATTTAATTTGAGCATACATTTAACCAATTAGTGATGCAACATAGCATAAGCCCTAGATTCATAAAAAATTAGGCAAGATTCAAAGGAAAATATAAAGATCATGAGTAAAATTCAAGATTACTTAAAGATTTTGTTATGTTAATATGAATTTCATAAGAACATTCAAATGCAGAGCAAATAAAATGAAGTAAACTTAGAATCCTTCAACTAGTCTAGTACATCACAAACTAGAAACATCATGAACATTAAATATAGCTCATTTATCTAAGAACCATTCAAATCTAATACATTCACTTGTAATTGAGAGAAAGTAGAAATAAATAACACAACACTAGACAATCTTTGTAGAATTCTAATTGTATTAATTGCTTTAGTATAAAATTGGTCAAAATCCCTCCTTTTTAAAAATGGTAACACTTGTCTATTTATAGAATACATAGGTAGTGTACCAGTCATCTTTATTTCAAAATTTTACAAGAGGTAAGGATAGTTGTCCTTTTACAAAAAACTCTATAGTACATATGGTTGTTAGGCACATATTAGATAAAAAGACTATTATATACTAGCAAACTAGCATATATAGTTTACAAATGGATAATCTTGACTTTGGTCTTAGGTTGGTGGGCCCCCTTGATCACTTAGTCTAAAGGAAGTCTTTCACCCTAGTGTATTATTCTTTGATTCAATAAAATTCCAATATGGGCTTCATTAGACTCTCTTATTCCTATTCAACCAATGTATCATATTCTTTATCACTTCTGATGGTGACCTTTGGTAAGCAACTTGTTTTTGCTAACTGCTCTCCTTTGGAAAATATGACATTAAGGACCTTTGAATTATCTTTATTGGATTGGCCTTGGTTTTCATCCTTGATGCCTTGGATGAAGTCTTGGATTCTCTACTAGAATTCCATGCCATGCATTAGGCTGGTGGAAGTAGGTTTACAAGGGGTCACCAACAAGGTTCTTAGAAACTTCTCAATTCTATTCACCAAATCCTTATCTTCCTCCATGAAGTCATTATCCTTGTTGTAGCATAAACTTAATTCATATATTTGATCCACTAGGATCCCTTGGATGGCATTTAATTGCCTTTCTTTAATGATCTTGAAATCAAAGGGTTTCTTGGTGATGTGTACTTTGATTAGCTCTATTACCTAGTCAACAGTTTCTTGCCATTGTTGTATCAATGTTTATGCCTTCTTGGCTTGAATTTATAAGATATTAAGCTTGATTTTGATGGATTTTAACCATTCAAATGTATCTAGGAGGTACTTATTTAACATCTTCCAGTAGGTCCTCTATAATTGATAGTGAGACTTGTGCCTCCAAGTCTTTCTTATCCTTCTCCAAGTTCAATATTCTTTGCTTCATTCCATAAATTCCCACCATAACCATTTCTAATTGGGATTCCACTAGAATTACAATATCTTCTTGATGAATGGGGTGTTCCCCTTTTACCTAGCCTTGGATTGGAGTGAGTCCTGCAAATGGTTCTACTCTTTGAAGAGTGACTTCTTCAGTTTCAATAGTTACTTTCTTTGTAGTAACCTTCTCAAGTGTAGTTGTAAATTTTACCTTAGGCTCTACTTCTAAAAGCTTTGAAGCTTTTGATGTTTTGAGGCTAGCCTCTCTTGATTGCCCTGATTCTCTTATTTTCTTATTTCTCTCCTTAGTAGCCTCAATCATTCTCCTCTCCTCTTGCTACTTCATGAGCTCTAAGGTCTAAGGTTAGATTTCATCATTGACCTCAACATTGGTAGTGCTAGACAAAGCCCATGAATGCATCTGAGAGGGTATCTTTTGGAACTTCTCATAGATGAACCAGTTAGGGATGATAGGTCCATGTATGGTAAATTCATCACTAAACAAGTTCACCTTACTTGTTGGCCAAATCTACTTGGGTTTATTGGAGGCTATAGCTACCAAATCCATCTCTCTCTCTCTCTCTCTCTCTCTCTCTCTCTCTCTCTCTCTCTCTCTCTCTCTCTCTCTCTCTCTCTCTCTCTCTCTCTCTCTCTCTCTCTCTCTCTCTCTCTCTCTCTCTCTCTCTCTCTCTCTCTCTCTCTCTCTTATTTTGGTCATAGGTACCAAATCTAAGGCAACTCAAATGCCTTTATCTATCTCTTCAGCTTGAGGGCCTTTAATTAGTACCACCTTAGCTATGGATTCTCCCTCATCCCCTTCCTTGTCTAACCCATATGTATCTACAAGTTCCTTAAATAATTCATCCACTATTTCATAAGGTTCCAAGGAAACCATATCAAGATATTCCATATGGGAATGGGGTCTTTGAGGCAGAGCTGAGGTAAAGGGTCCCTCTCCTAGCCTATGTTACATCTTTTGTTCACTAGGTCCTTCAATTTGGGCACTTGTTTCTAAGGTAGTTATTGTTACTAAGGTGGACCTTGAGGCACTTGTGATGGACCCAAAGTGGAAGGTAAGAGGTGGTATTACAAGGGATTCATTTGCCATATTTTTATTGATGGTTTTTCTTCCCTCCACAATCTATGTTCTAATATGAATCCATGCCCTTTAAACCTAGTCAACACTTTCTCAAAATTGGTTGCCTTTATGTATAAGTGTTCATATGGACCCAATTGATGTTCATAAGGAACCTTATGAAGTTTTTTAGATTGTATATGGGAGAGCACATTGCCCTTTGGATCCCATGTCTTGAGATCATCCAATTGGAAGTAGAATGTCTATATATTCATTGTTAATATATATAGTTGCTTCCATTCATGAAGCATTGTCTTCCCAATCAGATATGGGAAGAGATATATGATGGATTCATTCTTATCTCTACATACATGTTTTATAAAATGAAGGAGTTGATGAGCTATCTCTTGCTTGTCCATCTTGATTGGGACATGCACTGGTAATCTAAAGGGCTAAGTTTGGCAACCTTCAATTATGATGATTGTATAATCAAGATAGAACCATATGACATCAATGGGCTCTAAAAATTATCTAATAAGAGGTGAACCTTTGGCATTGAACTTCTAGTAATTATCCCAACTAGAGTGGGATATATGCAATCACAAATGAATTACATGTGGTCTCTATACTTGAATATGTGCAATTTGGAGTAATGGTGAGAAATAGTAATCTTATTGTGAGGGGACCAATTTTTAATGGTAAGGAAGTAGGTTGAGGCCATGAAGGGATCCAATAATTAAGACATCATAGTGAATATCTGACCTTATTTCCTTTTAATTCTATTAAACTACCTTCCCAGGTGGATACTTATCATTTCTCTAATAGGTGAAGTCAGCTTCTCTTCTATCATGAAATAGACATAGGAGACCCACTTGGGGTCAACATAGGATGTGATTTTTGCTCCAAAATCCCTATTAAAAAAATTCATGATGATTCTAATCCCTTCCCTAAATTATACAATTGGGATTTCACCATCATGGTTATCATTACATGAGTCCCTCCATCTAGCCATGGTCTTAAGATATTATCTAAGTCATTATTAGTAGTCCATTGCTTGATTATAGGGAGGTCTATGTGAGTCTTGGGAATCTTATAGTATCCTTAAAAATATACTAGAGATATATAATTAACCCTCTTTGATGTACCCTCCTTAATTATTCAATCTTTATCTACTCTACAATCAATGAGCATAGGAGTTAGGATATCGACATAATGTAGTACCTTTGGTTTGGCAGCTATGAAGTGAAGTCTAAACATTTATATATCCATGAGATATTAATGTCTCCTTTGAAGTGTATCAAATCATTTCTCATTTGGGGATAAGGGTTGTAAGAGGTAAATTACAAAGAAGATTTTAGACCAATTTTTCATACCATTATTTAAGGCTCTTACGTCTAGTTAAGTGTCTTTATAATGTCTTCCTTCATTGTCATTTAAAAAGTAAACCTCTACCTCATCTCATCATTTTCATCTTATTGTAGCCATAATTACTCAATTCGTTTGATTGCTCTTTAAATATCATATTTTGCTGTCTTTTTAGCTCTTCTCAAGGTGATTTCAGCTCTTTTGGATGCAATTGTGATTTAATTAGGCAAGAATTAAGGCTTTATGTTGGAAAACTAGGGTTTTTTGCATCTTTAATCATGGAGGAGGCAAATTCATAAATTCACTCATGTTACTCCTAAGAAAGTCCTTTTATAAGCTAGCCATTAGTATTTGAAAGTTTCCTTCATTTTGCACCATTAGATTAGATCTACGAGTGGGCATGGTCCATTGATCTTAATCCATGAAGTCTTTTTTAATTGGTCACCTTCATTATGCTTCATCCTCATTAAAAATTCTTCTACCATTTCGTACCATTGCATCAAATCCTATGATGAAGTGTGGACCATCAGATCTGTAAAGATACACATGAGCTAATGAGCTTCAAGCTTAATAAAAACTTAGGTTAAAATCCATTATACTAAGTTTTCATGTTAAAAAACAAAGGGGCCTTTTAAAGGGTTGAGAGATACATCCCTTTGCTAGGTTTGCAAGTTTAGACTATGTTAAATTTGATGGCCTCACGAATGTCAAATTTTTTCTCATGAACATCGAATGATAGGTATGATGCTATAAAATTTAAGCTCATCTAATATACTTATACTATTTTAAATTTGATGTCCTCATGAATGTCAAAAAACATTCTCATAGACATTAAATGATGGGCACAAGGCTGTTAAATTTAAGATCATATAATTTACTTAGACTATCTTAAATTTGATGTCCTTTTGAATTTCAAAAATCACTCTCATGAAAATTGAATGATAGGCATGAGGCTATCAAATTCAAGTTCATCTAATGTACTTAGAGGGCTTAAGCTTAAGCCTTATGATTATGTTGTGTTGAAAAACACCTTGTTCTTTAAGTCAAAAATATGCTCTTCAGACCATGTGACCAAGTCTTTAGACTCCAAGATCATTTAAGTCCTTTTTGATTGGCTACTTAAACATTGATTTGGTTGAAAGCCTTCAGCCAGTTCACACTATTGGATCAAATCTTATGATGAAGTGTGGACCATCAAATCTATGAAGATGCACATGACTTAATGAGTTTTGATTTTTTACATGACTTAGGTTAAAATTATGTTTCCTAAATTTATTTATGTTAAAAAACACATGGTATTATTCTAAGGGATGATAAATCCATCCCTTTGTTAGGCCTCAAGGTTATATTGCATTAAAAAATCTTTGGTGATTTTGCATTGTCAGATTGGATCTATGAGCAAGTACGGGCTATTCATTGTGATCCATGTACTCGTCAAGGGTTAGTCCCTACAAAGATAAAATATTAGGGTTAGGCATAAAATAAATAACCTAGAAAGACTTCACATAGTTTCTCTTAAACAATTTTTGAAGGGTCACTTTCTCAAGAAAGTGTCTTAACCAATTCTTCTGAAGGGTAGGTTTCAAAAAAGCTAAAGGGTTGATTTGTTTTAGAAAAAAAATGTCTGTAAGAAATAATAGTCAAAATAATTTATCCAAGGGGCACTTTCTACTAAAGTGGACTGAGACAACTTTCCCAAAGGGACACTTTAAGAAACTCCAAATGGCACTTTCTACCAAAGTAGACCGAGACAACTTTCCTGAAGGGACATTTCAAGAAACTCTGAAGGGTCACTTCAATAAAGTGCCTCAAAGTTATGATTTCAAAGGGTATTTTGGGTTTTAAGTGGACCCATTTTATTTCATTTAATTTGCATCATCTGATTAGAATAGTAAAGAAGACATCAAGTTAGGAGGGGTTAAGAAACCCCTGAACAATAAATGGGTCGACCAAAGAAAACCGAATTAAATCAAGATACTTATAAACTTTTCATAAGATGAGTTATTTGGGAAACCCGAACAAGTCTTCCCTCCAACTTTTGAATTCAAAAGTTAGGGTTTTTTATAGGTGAAACCTTGCCTTCTTTATGTAACCTTCAATTCAATCTTCAAAGATAAACCATTAGCAAATTTAGTCCAAAAACATAATCATTATCATTAAGCATGTATAAAGCATATCCCTTTCAAGTGGATGATCTTCAAATTCTAAAAAAGATAACCTCTTCAAGAAAGCTTTGAAGGTTTAGATGTTTTTAAACATTCATAAGGGTCCCCCATTTATAAAATTAAGAAAGTGTGGGTATGTTGATCGAACAAATGGTGACTCATAGGGGAAACATGACAATATGTTAGAACTTCAGGCATTGGTTTAGACCAATACATAAGTTCAAGTATCCATAGCCCTGATAGAGATACCTTTGGTTCCACTCAAGGCCTTGCTTCACTACCATCTAGGCATCCATAGCTTGAGAGGAGGTTACTCAAATCACCTTTGTTTTTATTTCCATAGATTTAGCAATAAGTTTCTTCTTTTTTTGTCTTTTCTATGTCTTTTTATAAATTTTGGGAACCAATATAGCCTAGTTTTAGGGATTTGGTCAAGATTTTGATTCTTAGGGTGATCACTTTTAGTTGTAACCTCTATCCTAGATAAGGATGTGTTTTAAGTGATAGCATGAAATGTGCCTCAACAACCTAAGTTTTCTTCTAACACATATGATTATTATTTCAACCAGACCTTTATTTAAGATTATGATTAAGACTTGTCATGATAATTAACTTTTATATCAATCTACATCATTGTCTTTGAGTTGCATCATGGTGCTTTGTGACAACTTATGTTCATTGCAAGATTCATATTCCATTTTTAAACTACTATAATTTTGAGCATTATATGAAAATATGAGTAACAAACTATCCATAGGACCTATTGGAAATAAAGAACACAACCAAGAAAAAGCAAACACACAGCAGAAAGCAAGAAGCAAGAAGCAAATGAATATGTACAAGCAAAGCAAGAAGGGAAAGTAAGAAAAGAAACTAGCTAGGCTTCCTACTCTAATCTAAAAAGTCTTACATATTTTACTCTATAAAGACCCTTGGTGGAGCAGAAAAAAAGTAATGATTGAGATATTTCCCATTGGTGGGCAAGGTGAACTCTACTCCTTGGAGGTCTTTAAGCTTAAATGTGTTATTTCCCAATGTCTCTATAATTTGATATGGCCCAATCCACAAAGGTTTGAATTTTCCATGCTTTCCTTTTGGATATGAAGCTTTATCCCAGAGGACTAAGTCTCCTTTCCTAAACACTTTGATTTTGGATCCTTTATCAAACCACCTTTTCACTATTGTTTAATACCTGCTAAAGTCAACAAATGTTTTATCTCTGGCATCTTCCATCTAAATAATATCTAGAAACCTTGAGCTAGCAGGGTCTTGTATTTCTTCCATATACTCCTACATGAAGATAAATGTGGGAAACTTGAGGTTCATAGGGTAGATAGGTTCTTCGCCATATACCAATAAGAATGATGAAGCCCTGAGAGCCTGCTTAATTCTGATCATGTCTGCCCATAGTGTATACTTTAGGAACTTGTGTCATGTTCTTGGTTTGTCTTCTATAAACTTTTTGATAACCTTCATAAAATTCTTATTTGTAGATTAAAAGACTCCATTCCCTTGGGGATAATGATTGGATGAAAAATTTAAATTGATGCCATTATCATATTCCCATTCAGTCATATCAATAGAAGTGAAGGCAAATCCATTATCACAGACCAAAGAGGTTGGGGTTCCAAATCTTGTGTAAATGTTTTCTTTCATGAAGTTAATTACCTCTTATATCCTATAATGTTTTGTGAAAACAACTTCACTTCACCTTGTACAATAGTCAGTATCAGTAAGGACAAATTTTTGGCTATCAAAAAAATTGGGGTTGATCACCCCTACAAAGTCCAACCTCCATTGCGAAAAGGGTTTGTCAACTATCATAAGTTGTAAAGACATGGCTGACTTTGGGTCTTTTGTGTTTAATATCTAGAATGCATGGCACTCCCTCACATTATTTTGAGCATATTTGAAGAACGTAGGCCAATAATACCCAATTCTAAGGATCTTGTGGGCTATGGTTCTTCTTGAAGGGTGTCTACTTCCTAGTTTCTCATAGAAGGCAGTCATGATCTAAATTGCTTCTTCTTTGGATACACATCTTAAATAAATTCCCTCAAATTTATTTCTATAAAAGGATCCATTCTTGATGAGGTAATGAGATTATTTGAGCCTCAAGGCTCTCCTTTGCTCTCTTGTAAGTCGTAGGGGACAAACACCATTGATAAGTAAGTGGATGATAGATTCATACCACTCATTAGGTTAGAAGTTTTTTTGGTCAACTTGCATGACATGGAGCTTGGGGTTAACATCGGTAATCATTAAAACTAAGCCTTGGAATCTTACCAACTTAGTAATATTCATTTTTATGTCATACTCCTGTGGAACTGACATCCATTTGTCTCTCCTTTCTCCAAGCTCATGTTGACTCATCATGAGTTTTGTAGCTGGGTCTAGCAAGATAGCATGTACCTTGTTCTTGAGGATGTAATGCCTAAATTTCTTAACTTCTTTCACCAATCCATAAGCTTTCTTGTCAATCATATAATAATTTACCTTTACATTCTTGAAATTAGTTCTCATGAAATCTATGGGATGATCATTCCCATCAACTTTTTGAGTTAGTACTGCAACCATAGTTTGCTCAAAAGAAAATGAATACATATTAAAATTCTTTGATAAATCAAGACTTATGAGGACTGGAGCTTCGGTGATTACCTTCTTAATATCAACAAAAACCTTCTTGGATTCTTCATTCCAAGAGATCTTGGCATCCTTCTTCAACATGCCATTCAAAGGATTGAGAATTTTAGAAAAGATTGAGATGAACTTTCTTACAAAGTTAATTTTCCTAAAGAATGAATTAAGCTCTTTTCTATTGTTAGGCAATTCAATTTTAGAGATGGCCTCCACTTAGTCAGGATCTATGGAGATCTCTTGCTTGGTGATAACATGGCCTAGTAATTTCCCCCCTATGACACAAAATATACTCTTATTTGGGTTAATGGAAATGTCATATCTTATACACCTTTCAAACACTTGTTATAAGTGCATGAAATGATCATCTTTGTTCTTGGAGAAAATTGTCAAATCATCCATCTAGATGATGATACATTTGCTTACTAGACCTTGGAAAACATGGTCCATGGCCCTTTGAAATGTTTCTCATGCATTGATAATCCCAAAGGGCATCCTATTGTAGGCATAAGTTCCCTAATTAGTCATGAAAGGTATCTTCATCTTATCCTCTTTGTCAACCAGCACTTGGTTATACCCTGAGAATCCATTCAAGAAGGACATCATAGCTGACCCTAAAATAGCTTGTATGACTTGTCTAAAGAAGGTAGAGGATAGTTGTCCTTTTCAAAAGCTTTATTTAAGTTCCTATATTCAATGTATTATCTAATCTCCCCATTCTTATTTATTATTGAGACCAATTTTGAAACCCAAGTGGAGTGCCTAATAGGAAAGACAATCCTTGCATCTAATGGTTTCTTAACCTCTTTATAGATCATAGGCTCTAAGACAGGATTGACTGGCATTTACTTTTGCCTAAATGGCTTCTAGTTTTATTTAAGAGGTATTATATGAGTTATTACCCTTGGGTTAAATATATTTAGGTCTTCATAGGACCAAGTAATGACATCTTTATACTTTATGAGAAACTCTCTTACTTTCTTATTCTCCATTTCAATGCATGATTTCCCTATGTTGATGGGTTAAGTTTCATCTTGTAGACTGAGATCAACTGGCTAGTATTTTTTTTCAATCACTTTAGGTACCTTAGGTACCTTTATAAGCTTATCATGATCAAATATAATCTCTATAGAGATCATACCTTTAGGTATATTTTTATCACTCATTTGGATGATCTTACCATTAGGCTCCTTTCTAGGAGATTTTTCATTTACTTCATCAATGATATGGGTTTCAAAGGCCCCAAAGTTGGTCAAGAAATCAATGATCTACTAATCATCATTAAAAACCTAGAGGTGATTGATGTTATCAAGGATTGATGGGTAAGGTACCAAATCAATGCTGAAGTCAGGGGAATCTTGATTTAACATGAGGTTGGTTGTAGTAGAAACAAGCTCATTAGCAACCTTATTTTCTTCCCTTAGAATAGCTAAGATTTTGAAGGCATCAAAAGATTAAATAAAATACCACACCCTAAACTTATATATCTCCAAATAAGACAACTTGCATTGGTATTTACTCCTCACTTGGTTGACCACAAGTTTGAAGTCTCCATAGACCAGAATATCTTTGACTTTATGCTTGATGGCAAGCTACAGTCCAAGAATAAGAGCTTCATAATTAGCTTAGTTATTAGTAAAAGGAAATTTCAACCTATAAGATTCATGGTAGTGGTTTTCTATAGGGTTTACTAACACAATGATAGCTCCTAATCCTAATTTGCATATATCTCCATCAACATGTAACTTCCATAATCCAGATGTTGGAGGAGGTGTTTTAGAATCTAGATTTTGTGCAATTTTAAAGGTGAAGATTCCGAGATTAGAATCAAAGAATTTTACCCTTTCATTAACTAAATTATAATTAGTTATCATATGCTTCATCCTCATCTCTCTCTCAACCCTTATCTGATTAGGAACACCCTTCCATGGAAACCACAAATGAGAACAGTCAGTGGACATATACCCATTCAAAGCTTTAGTCCATTCCCTACTTAGAAATAACCCATAAGCATTAGGGATGTCTACTACTTGAATCTCAATAAACTATTGAACTCTAGGTTCAC
Organism: Torreya grandis; assembly: GCA_037957365.1. NCBI lineage: Eukaryota > Viridiplantae > Streptophyta > Pinopsida > Cupressales > Taxaceae > Torreya > Torreya grandis. The sequence goes on from JARHVA010002071.1 coordinate 2,797,879, forward strand.
TTGCCAATTAAATATGCACATTAAGCAGCTCTCCAATGACTTTGGCTTTTGATTTATCCAGTTATGTGACTACTTGAACTGACTTGATTGAGTTAAACCCAAGTTGTTCACAAATTCCAATAGGCATGATATTAGTAGAAGCTCTTAAATCTAATAAAAAATTATGGACATTCTTACCAAACACTCTGACTATGATTAGAAAGGGTGGAGATGCTACTTTTGCTACTTGCATAGTAACATTAGTAGTATCATTTTTTGGTGGCTTTTTAGGCTTCTTGGACAAGGATTCCAAGAGAAGGTCTCTTAGCTTAGTTATCTATGTCAGTTCATGTAGAGTTACATTTGCCTTGATTTTATTCATGTCCTCAACAATATTGTATCTAGTCTTATTCAAAGGTTTAGCCAAAGCCTTAGAATAACTACCTTTGGGTGGCTTGAGATCATTTTTTGAAGAAGTGTCTAGAGGAGTCCCATAGTTATTTAGAGTAGTAGAAGTAGTCAAGGGTTGCCTTTTCCCCCTATTCCTTAGAGGGTAAGTCTTTAAGAACTATTGAAATGCTTGGATTTACTCAACAATATTTTTAGGCTCATTGTCTTCTTGGAAAGGAAATTGGAACGTCTCCACCATGTGTACTTGATCTTGTGCTTTAGATTCAGAAGTACTAGCAATATTTTCCTTATCTAGGATAACCTCAAAGGTGTCAAGCTCTTCTATAAGGCTTTAAAAGCTTTATAGAATTCAATACAATCTATCTTACCAAGATTAGAAGTGGCATGTACCCTATAATAATTAAGCAAGGTAATATCTATGAGATTGATGTCCATAGTCTTCTTACCAGATGAAGAAGGCTCATTGGCTTTGTTGTTGTTAAATAAGATATCATTCTAGAATAATTTTCTAGGTATATTAAAATTTTAGAAGGTGAAGTTCCTTCTAGAGCTATCATTAGCATTACCAACTTGCTTTTATAATTGTAAGAAGTCTATACTAAGCTTTTAGACCATCTTGAGTATGGACTCATTTTCACTCTTAGGAGTCTCAGCAGTTTAGGATTGACTATTATTAGCAATTTTGATGTGTATTAGATACTTCTGACCATTGGCTTGAGATCCATTGGTAGTTTTCTGAATTCAGAAACCTAAGTTCTAATTGGGAGTAGCATGATTAGTAAGCAAGATAGTTAGAGATGGTATTTGATTCAGAGCTGGAGCATTCTAATTATTAGCTAGGAAAAGGTTTAAGGCTAGCATCTAAGCATTGATATTTGGAATTGAGTAAGCCATTTTCCCTTAAGGATGCATTTGGTCACTAATGACTACTAATTATAAATAAGCTTAAGCTAATGTGGTAATAATTGAAAGGGTTCTCTTTAGAAACATATATGTCATGGGATTCACAATATATTTGTAGATCTCTAAGGCCAAAGGTTCATTAGGCTTGTAAGGATCTATGGTTATGGTAAACATATTTTTAAATATGTCATTAAAAGACCTAATAGGCTCACTTTTATCTATATTAATGGTATTAAATTGATGATATATGACACAGGGATTAATGATCTTCCCAAATTTATCTATATAGATGGTGTCAAAGTTATTCCAAGAAGTGATACAATCATCAAGTAGGTTTAAGAACCACTCATATGCAACATCATTGAATGTAAAATGGAATAACCTATAAGATACATCCTTATGAATGACATTTAAGATCCTTAAATTATATTTAAAGTACTTGAAATGTTCCTTGGCATTGACCATATCAGTTGGACTAAAAATAGGAAAATATTTCTCAAGATTTCATGGTGAATCATGAACTATACCTGGAACATTGATAGAACTTCCAAGCCAATCCATATCTGGTCAAAGGTTGAGTGCAAGGAATCATTTTAGGAGTGAATATGGAAATGATTTTTATTGTTTATGCCTTCATTTATCCTTTCTATCCCATCAGTGTGTCTCAAGCTCAAGTAGAGGTTACCTAGTTTCTGAATGAGATCTAGTCCTAACTCTGGGTAATTCCAGCTTAAGAACTAAGAATCTTGATTTGAAATATGGTGTAACATGTTAATTCCCACATATAACAATAAATAACATGTACACTAAGTTTAATTTATAAAGATTAATGTATGAAAATGTAAAGGACACCGATCTCTAACTGAATTATCTCAAAGATGTGTTGAATCATGTAAATATTACCATCCTTTGCATCCTTATAATGAATTAGACTCAAAATTCATACAAATAACACCAATATGAACCAAACTAAATCCATTCTAACCTCAAATTTCAAGAATTTTATGACTTAAATACATACTTACCAGATTTTAACCAACCTTTATGAAGAACCAAGATCATCCCTACTAAATGCAAAGACTAGCAAGAAAACACTCATAGAGCAAAGATATTTACAAAGGATGAAAAGATCCTCTAAGCTTAACCAAGAAAACAACAATACTTATAAATAAGGCCCTCCTTCTAGAACTAGTGGGAACCACCTTTTGTTGATGTTTCCAATTGCTCCACAGGTGTTCCTTAGTGTTGATGAACACTTCTCATTTTAAGATTACAAGAATCCAAAGCATGAGTTGTAATTTGTGACAAGTAATGTGTCTATGGTAGAATAGTCAGCAAAGTATGAGAGCTACCCACAAAATTTGTTTGATGTGGTGGTTAGGAGCCACTAGAGTCTAAGTCTTCGTAGTCTTGTAATCTTCTTGGTCAATGTTTCTAACTCTAAGCTAATCTAAGTGGATATTTACAATGATCTTAAGCTAAAGTGATCATTGATAAAAAAAATAGAATCAAAAGGTAGGGTAAGGCAGAGAAGAAACTTGATTGCAAGAATTGGTCTCAAATGTAATGACAAAGTTCTATTCAATTTGAGCATACATTTAACCAATTAGTGATGCAACATAGCATAAGCCCAAGCTTCATAAAAAATTAGGCAAGATTCAAAGGAAAATATAAAGATCATGAGTAAAATTCAAGATTACTTAAAGATTTTGCTATGTTAATATGAATTTCATAAGAACACTCAAATGTAGAGCAAATAAAATGAAGTAAACTTAGAATCCTTTAACTAGTCTAGCACATCACAAACTAGAAACCTCATGAACATGAAATATAACTCATCTATCCAAGAACCGTTCAAATCTAAGACATCCACCTAAAATTGAGAGAAATTAAAATAAAAAAACACAACATTAGTTAATAAATCTAGAAAATTCCAATTATATTAATTGCTATAGTATAAAATTGGTCAAAATATCTCTTCTTTAAAAATGGTAACACTTGTCTATTTATAGAAGACATAGGCAGTGTACCAGTCATTTATCTTTCAAACTTTTAAAAGAGGTAAGGACAATTATCCTTTTACAAATAACACTCTAGTACATATGGTTATTAGGTGCCTATTAGATCAAAAGACTAATATATACTAACAAACTAGCATATATAGTTTACAAAAGAATAATCTTGACTTTACTCTTGGGCTGGTGGGCCCCCTTGATCATTTAGGCTAAAGGAAGTATTTCACCATGGTGTATTATTCTTTGATTAACTTAAAATCCACTGTATGATTCATTAGACTCTCTTCTTCATATTCAACCAATGTATTATATTCTTTGTCACTTCTGATGGTGACCTCTTGTAAGCACCTTGCTTATGCTAACTACTCTCCTATGGAAAAGATGACATTAAGGACCTTTGAATTATATTTATTAGATTGGCCTTGGTTTTCATCCTTGATTCCTTAGATGGAGGCTTGGACTCTCTACTAGAATTCCATGTCATGTATTAGGCCGGTGGTAGTAGGTTGAGAAGGGGTCACCAACAAGGTTCTTATCAACTTCTCAATTCTATTCACCAAATCCTTATCTTCCTTCATGAACTCATTGGCCTTATTTTACCATGAAATTAATTCTTGTGTTTAATCCACTAGGATCCCTTTAATGGAATTCAATTTCCTTTCTTTAATGATTTTGAAATCTAGGGGCTACTTGGTGACATGTACTTTGATCAAGTATGCCACCTAATCTTTGGTTTCTTTCCATTGTTGTATCAATGTTTGTGCCTTCTTAACTTGAATTTCCAAGGTATTAAGCCTAAGTTTGATGGATTTTAAATGTTTAAAGGTATATATGAGGTACTTATTTAACATCTTCAGTAGGTCCTCTAGAATTGATAGTGATACTTGTGCCTCCATGTCTTTCTTCTCCTTCTCCAAGTTCAAGATTCTTTGCTTCATTCCCTAAATTCCCACCAAAACCATTATTGACTGGGCTTCCACCAGACTTACAATATCTTCTTGATGAATGGGGTTCTCCCTTACTACCTAGCCTTGGATTGGAGTGAGTCGTGCAAACATTTATACTCTTTAAAGAGTGACTTCTTTAGTACTAATAGTTATTTTCTTGGTAGTAACCTTCTCAATTGTAGTTGTATCAGGGTTAAATTTTAACTTAAGCTCTGCTTCTAAAATCTTTGAAGATTTTGGTGTTTTGAGGCTAGCCTCCATTGACTTCCTTGATTCTCCTATTTTCTTGTTGATCTCCTTAGTAGCCTCAATCATTATCCTCTCCTATTGCTCTTTCATGAGCTCTAAGATCCAGGATTGGACTTCACAATTGACCTCAACATTGGTAGTGCTAGTCAAAGCCCATGTATGCATCTGAGAGGGTATCTTTTGGAACTTCCCATAGATGAACAAGTTAGGGATGACAGGTCCATGTATGGGAAATTCATCACTAAACAAGTTCACCTTACTTGTTGGGTGAATCCACTTGGGTTTCTTGGAGGCTCTAGGCACCAAATCCATATCTGTCTCTCTCTTTCTTTTGGTCAAAAAGACCAAATATAAGGAAAATCTTTAGCCTATGTCTATCTCTTCAACTTAAGGACATTCAATTAGTGCCACCTTAGTTATGTTTTCTCCTTCTTTGTCCCCTTCCTTGTTTGACCCATATGTATCTGCAAGTTCCTTGAAGAATTCATCCACTATTTCAATAGGTTCCAAGGAAACCATATCAAGGTATTCCCTAAGGCAAGGGGGTATTTGAGGTAGACTTGAGGTAGAAGGTCCCTCTCTTAGCCTATGTTCTATCTTATGTTTAGTATGTCCTTCAATTTTGGGCACTTGTTATTGAGGTAGTAGTTGTTGTTGAGGTGGAATTTGAGAGACTTGTGATGGACCTGAAGTGAAAGGTAAGAGGTGGTATTAAAAGAGATTCATTTTCCATATTTCTCTTGATGGTTTTTCTTCCCTCCATAATCTATGTTTTAATTTGAATCCATGCCCCTTAATCTTCAAAGTTGGTTGCCTTTGTGTAAAAGTGGTCATATAGACCCAAATGATGTTCATAAGACACCTTATGCAATTTTTTGGATTGTAGATGGGAGAGCACATTGACCTTTAGATCCCATGTCTTGAGATCATCTAATTGTATGTAGAATGTCTCTCTATTCCTTGCTAAGATCTCTAGTTGCTTCCATCCATGAATCATTATCTTCCCAATCAGATATGTGAAGAGATATAGGATGTCTTTCTTCTCTCTGCATACATGGTCTATACCATGAAGGAGTTGATGAGCTATCTCCTACTCAACTAGATTGGTTGGGACATGCACTAGTAATCTAAAGGCTAAGTCTAGAAACCTTCAATTCTGATGATTGTATAATCAAGATAGAGGCATATGTCATCAATGGGCTCTAAAAATTGTCTAATGAGGGGGTGAACCCTGGGAATTGGACTTCCAATAATTATCCCAACTAGAGTGGGATATATGTAATCACAAATGAATTATATGGGGTATCTATACTTAAATATGTGCAATTTTTAGTAATGGTGAGAAATGGTAATCTTGTTGTGAGGGGACCAATTTTTGATGGTAGAGAAGTATGTTGAGGCCATGAAGTTGTCCAACAAGTAAGACATTGTAATGAAGACTTGACTTGATTTCCTTTTAATTCCATAAACTGCCTTCCCACATGGATACTTATCATTTCTCCAATAGGTGGAGTCAACTTCTCTTCTATCATGAAATAAACATAGGAGACCCACTTGGGGTCAACCTAGGATGTGATTGCTACTCCAAAATCCTGATTCAAAAAATTCATGATGATTCTAATCCCTTTAATGAATTGTAAAATTGTTATTTTAACATCATGGTTTCTCATTACATGAGTTCCTCCATCTAGCCATGGTCTTAAGATATTATATAAGTCACTCTTAGTGGTCTATTCCTTGATTTTATGGAGGTCTTTGTGAATCCTAAGAATCTTATTGTAGCCTTAAAAATCTATTGGAGCTATATAAATAACCCTCTTTGATTTACCATCCTTAATTATCCAGTCTCCATCTACTCTATAATCAATTAACATAGGAGCTAGGATATCAACACAATGGAGTACCTCTAGTTTGGTAGCTATGAGGTGAAGTATAAACATTTGGATTAACATTATATCTTCATGTCTCCTCTGAACTACAATAATTTTTTGCTCATTTGGGGCTAAGGGTTATAATAGGTTGATTGCAAAGAATATTTTAGATAAATTTTTCATATCATTGTTCAAGGCTCCTATGTCTAGTTCAATGTCTTTGTTACATCTTCCTTCATTGTTAGTTGACAAGTAAACCTCTACCTCATCTCACTATTGCTATCTTATTGCAGCCATAATTCTTTAACTAGTTTGATTGCTCTTTAATTTTAAGATTTTGCTAAGTCTTTTTAGCTCTTCTCATAGTGATTTCAGTTCTTTTGGATGAAATTGTGATTTAATTAGGAAATAATTAGGGATTTGTGTTGGTAAACTAGGGTTTCTCATAGATTTAATGGTAGAGGTGGTGAATTCATAAATTTTCTCATGTTACTCCTATGAAAGTTCTTTTAGAAGCTAGTTGTTAGTCTTTGAAAGTTTACTTCATTTCACACCATTGGATTGGATCTGTGAGTGAACACAATCTGTTGATCTCAATCTGTGAAGTCTTTTCTGGTTGGTCACCTTTGTTATGCTTTATACTCATTGAAAAGTCTTTAGCCATTTCACCCCATTTGATCAAATCTTGTGATGAAGCATGGACCATTGGATCTACAAATATGCACATGAGTTAATGAGATTTGAGATTAATAAAAACTTAGGTTCAAAGCCATTCTACTAAGTTTTCATGTTAAAAAATAAAGGGGAATTTTAAAGGGTTGAGAGATACATCCCTTTGTTACGTTTGAAAGTTTAGACTATGTTAAATTTGACAACCTCATGAACATCAAAAATTTTCTCACAGATGTCAAATGGTGAGCACAAAACTATCAAATTTAAGCTCATCTAATATACTTAGACTATCTTAAATTTGATGTCCTCACGAATGTCAAAAAACATTCTCACGAACATTGAATGATGGGTGTGAGGTTGTCAAATTTAATCTCATATAATGTACTTAGACTATCTTAAAATTAGCATCCTTGTGAACATCAAAAAATGTTCTCATGAATGTCGAATGATGGGTGCAAGGATATCAAATTTAATCTTTTCTAATGTACTTAGAGGGCCTAAGATTAGGCCTTGTAGTCATGTTATTGAAAACATAATATTATTTAAGCTAAAAATATGCTCTTTAGGCCATGTGACCAAGTCCTCATGCTCTAAGATCATTTAAGTCCTTTTTGATTGGTTGCTTAAATGTTGATTTGGTTGAAATCCATCAACCAGTTCACACCGTCAGATCAAATCTTGTGATAAAGCATGGACCGTTAGATCTATGAAGATGCACATGAATTAATGAGATTTGAGCTTTGATATGACCTAGGTTAAAAGTATGTTTCTTAAGCTTATTTATGTTAAAAAACACATGGGTTTATTTTAAGGGTTGAGAAATGCGTCCCTTTGCTAGGCCTCAAGGTTATACTACATTGAAAAGTATTTGGTCATTTTGCAATATCAGATTGGATATATGAATAAGAGTGGGTTATTGATTTTAATCTATGCACTTGCCAATGATTGGTCCCCATAAAGACCAAATATTAGGGTTAGGAATAAAATAAGGAACCTAGAAAGACTTCATATAGTTGCCCTTAAATTTTTTTTGAAGGGCCACTTTCTTGAGAAAGTGTCTTAACCAATTATTCCAAAGGGTACGTTTCAAAAAAGTTGAAGGGTTGATTTGATTTAGACAAAATTTTTGCAAGAAATAATGATCGAAACAATTTCTCTAAAGGGAACTTTATACTAAAGTGGACTGAGACAACTTTTCCTAAGGAACACTTCAAGAAACTCCAAAGGTTCACTTCAAGAAAGTGCCTCAAATCTAGGATTTCAAAGGGTATTTTTGGGTTTAGGTGGGCCCATTTTCTTTTATTTGATTCACACCATCTAATTAGATTGATAAATAAAACACTAAAGTAGGAGGGGTTAAGAAAACTAAACAAGAAATGGGTTGACTAAAGAAAATTTGATTAAATCAAGATACTTATAAACTTTTCATAAGTTGAGTTGTTTGAGAAACTTGAACAAATCTTCCCTCAAAATTTTGAATTCAAAAGTTAAGGTTTTCTACAGGGGAACCCAGTCTTATTTATGTAACCTAAAATTCAATCTTAAAAGACAAACCATTAGCAAATTTAGTATAAAAACATAATCATTATCATTAAGCATGTATAAAACATATCCCTTTCAAGTGGATGATCTTCAAATTCTAAAAAAGATAACCTCTTCAAGCAAGCTTTCAAGGTTCAGATGTTTTAAAACATTCATAAGGATCCCCTATTTTTAAAATCAAGAAAGTGGGGGTACGTTGATATAATAATACCTAAGACTTATAAATACCATAGATACTCCTGATGATCAGGTTCATACCCTCTCTCATTCCTAAAAGCTCACCTATAAGTCATTTAGGTGAGATTTGATATAAACTGTGGTGATTAGCATGGGTTTAGGTTTCCTTGAGTTATCCAATGAGAGACATGGAATAAATTAGATAGTTTACAAGAAGGTGAAGGATAAAGGATGTCTAAAATCATCTTGAGAGTATTTCTAAGAGGTGACAAACACCTATAGGCAAGACTGTCACAGTCAAGCTAGGGTTTAGGAAAATGGAAGGCTAAATAAGTCATGAACCCTCTAAGAGTGAGAGAAAGGTGCGAACGGTTTCAAGGGATTAATCATGATATAATATATGACACAACATATCCAAGACATTTCTAACATTCTCAAATTCTCCCCTCACATGGAAAATGGACTACAGTCCATATAAGCAACCTAGGAAACCCTTGGTTCAAAGAGTAAACTTAAGGAATCCACTAAGAGGAAAGGTTTTGAATGGCTTAAAAATAAACATAAGAAAAAATTCAAGGTGGGAAACATGTCTAGGTAATTTATAAACATGAAATTGGTTTAAAAAGGTTACCTACAGGTGGATTTGGGCAAAAATGCAAGAAAATAGGGGTTTTTAGCCTTTTTTAGACAAATTGAGTTGGTTAGGTACCTAAATGAGGGATTCAAACCTTGTAATCTGGTAAAAATACTCATTAGTAACTTATAAAAAACTAAAAACTCTCATTTTTCCATGGGGATAAGGTTTATATCTCTATTTTTTGTCTCAGAGATCAGCCACTTACAAAAATCAGAACTTTGGTTTTACGAAGCAAAGGATGCCAAAATGAGAAAAGAATTTAAGTTGAAGTCTTGGTATCATAAATGAGAATTAGGTGATGAATATGGAATATGTATTTAGTATAATTAACGTTCACATTAAACTCTAACCCTTAAAAATGACCTCTTTGATCATGCATACAGTTAAATTAGGCAAGTTCCCACTAGGCCAAATTGTCAAATGAGAAAGAAATGAATAAAAGGATTGTTTGAGAGGTCATGTGATGGATTGGTGAGTGTGAATGAAGTTTTAAAATGTTTAATAATTCATCCTAAGCATTATATAATAGTCAAAATGACCCAAACCTATAAGGGGTATGCTAAGCCCATTAGGCCTTAAGGAGACTTGAAGCCAAGTGGGGGTCTATATGCATTTCTAGGCCTTGAAAAGCTGTCCAAATGGATGTAACATGTTTATGTAGCATTTTTATATATTTATGGTCTTTTTCAGGCAAAAAAACTTGAAAGAAGATGTTTTTAAACCTAGAAATAGCTCAAACATGCACTAAAATGGAGAAACCAAGTCGAGAGGTCAAATTGTCAAGCTCATATATTTTCAAATGATATGCATGGGAAGTATATGGATTGAGGGGAGTTAGTAGGGTCAATTTAAATAAATATTGTGGAATTTGGAGGTAGGTTGAACATCCAAGTTTTATGAACAAAGCTTAACACCTAAAATTGCCTAAAACCCTAGCTATGACCCGATGAGCAAAATGAGCTTGGAGAGCCATTATAATGGAATATTTTGGAAAATAAACATATTGGATCATGGAGAGGACTCACTTAGGCTCTCACACATGCAAGGATATGTATGTAACTGTACAGACAATAGGAAAATGTAGTTTTTCTCACCATTTTTTATTTTTTGTAGGGTCTATGATGTTTCAAAGGGTGAAATAAAATTTTATGGGAATATTATGACCTTTTATAACTCCCTATGGTAATTTTATCCTATGGAAAATTTTATAATTATCAAAACTAAAGCTCTCCTTTTAGCTAGTCAAAATTGACATGGTGTACACAAGGGTAAAAGTGTGGAAGCCTTAATTAGATGTCCTTTTAAGGTGAATTTAAGAGGTATAAGGCAATGGATAATATTTAAAAAAATTCTTCACCCCATCCCATGTATTTTCATGGGAAAATAAAGAAATTTTTCAGGCTAAGTGTGAAGGGTAGTATAAAAGTGAGTTTTTAAGACTGTAGGCAGTGATTGCTTATTTCTAAGAGTTTTTAAATGAGTAGGATTAGAACCAATGAATGTAATTTCATGATTAAAATAATTAACTCTCAGACCAATAATAATATCTATCCATAGTTATTTTTGGGATGTTCAAACATATACAAATTAGGAAGGCATTTTTTTGTGCCAGGATTAAGAGTTTTATGCCACTTTTCAAAATTTTAATAACTTGTATGTATAATTGGACTCCTAAATTTGCATGGTTTGATTCATTCCTATTTATAATGAAAATTTTAACTCCTTTTTTAAAATTGACACATGTCCAAGTGACCTTTGGACTTCCTTTGCTTTGCCTCTCTCTCATGAGCTATAAATATAAACTCTTTAGCTTCATTTTAGCATACTCTATTGGTTGATGGGGAAAATCTAGACAAATTTTTACGTGAAAGACTCTTTAATAAATATACAAGTTTTTTTTCCACTCACATGCCTTGCTATTGAGTATTGATTGTAATCTTGTTGGTCTTGCCTAGTGAAAGATCTTCATTTCTAACATGTTACTATTGGTTGTCTACCAAATGTGCAGAAAGGTTATTGTTATAGGTCTTTGTTAGTATTATTTTCTAATTTTATAGGTGTATTAGAAGTTTTTGTTAATGTATACCTTCATATAGTTATTCATTACCCTCCTAAGTATTAAATATCTAACATATGAAACATTGATGTGATAATACATCCTAAGTTGTGAGTTTTGTGTGAGAGAGACTTGTTTATCTTTAAGTAGTAGATATTAAGTAAAATGGGAGGATATTAAAAATTGGTGTATAACATTTTTTGGTTTTCTTATTTGTGTTATTAACCCTCTTCATCTACAAGTTGATAGGTAAAGAAGTGCTTCAAAGAGTGCATCAAGGGAACTAGCCCTTCTAGAGATTAATCTCTCAATATTGACACCCACAACAAGAGGGATGTTTCAATTGTGCCATTTTGATGAGTAGATATAAATATATCCTCATGGGTTTAAATCCAAGTGTTAACAATTTTTACCACGCTCAGTGGGACTCTATGTCCTAGAAGATTATCCAATATTGGTGCTAGTCTTGGCATAGTTGTAGCTATAAAAACATCTACATTTAGTACTTAGAAACACTATTGAAAATTTCAAGTATTTGGTTGATGATTATTTCCTATTTTCCATGTGAAAGGTGATCAATAGGTCTAATAATAAAGGTATACCCTTTAAGTTTGTGCAATTACCTCCATATTCTGCTAGAAGGTTTAGGTTTGTGAACACCCATCCTTATTTAAGAGAGTTTGTGTTTAATAAGTCCAAGTTATTATTGATTTAAACTTATAATACACTTGGGTCACACTCTAATATATATAGGCCTTTCCCTTTTGTGGATTTCAATGGGTCATCTCCATTGAACCTTCCCCAGTATGACCTAATTCCAAGAGTAGCCCTTACGAGTGTTCCATCTTTTAGTGGAGAAGGTCCTTCCACTCCTATTAATCATATTAAGAATATGCAAAACTTTTGTAGAATTCATAAAATTACTCAAGAGAATGTTACTATTAGATTTTTAGCATTATCTTTCAAAGGGAAATCCTTAGATTGGTATGGAACTTTACCTCACAACTCCATTGCTACATGGGATGAGCTAGGAGACCTTTTGTCTAAGAGGTTTGAAGAGAAAAGTGATCACCTATCACTAGCTAAGAAACTAACCACTATCAAGAGGGCACCACAAGAATTGATGCAATATTTTAACACTAAGTTTCAAAAGACATGGGATATAATCCTAGGTCTTGTGAGGCCTACTCTAAACTATGCCTTCTTGTACTACTTAAGGGCATTGAATAGTGACATTACCATGATGATTCAAACTATGGGTGGAAATAAATTTCCAGCTACCTATGCATATACATCAATGCTAATCATTGCCTTGTCCAAGTAGGAAAAATAGCTTCTAGACCACTAAGGCCTCTATTCCCTGATTTGCAGCCTTCTAGCTAAGTTGCATTGCCCACTTTAGCTCCTTTTCCTAGTCAAGAAAGTTCTAATATTGCTCCTCAAAATGAGATCCATGAAGTTACAAGTTTGATCCAAAATGTCACTAATGATTTGGTTTCCCTCAGAAGGCAACAATCTTAAGGTTATAAGCCATATCAACCCTATAATTAGTTTGGTTAAACCAATAGACCTCCTTTTCAAAGCAATATGCAAGGACAAGGTCAAATCACCTAAGATAGGCCTTATCAAAGCTACAATCTTAATGCTCCCTCATCTTATAAAGATCTTTTCCCCACTCAAAATAAATTGGTTCAAGAATAACCATGCTATCCATCCTTTTATCAAAATCAATAACAAGTTGTTTATGTAAAAGAAATGCACAATCAAACCATGGCAATGCAAGGTAATCAATCTTTCCAAGTTTCAAGTTTTGAAGGACCAATGTAAAGTGGGGTAGAGAATGGTCAACCAAAATCTGATTATACTCTCATAAATCATTTAGAGGGACATTTTTATGCTATTAATCAATTGGAGCTCAATTATACTCTCATAAAGCATGTTGATAGGTTGGTATCTATTGGAGCTCAATTTGATTTTCCAAAATGTATAAAAGAGGATAGGAACTAGCCTTGTCTAAAGGTCATTGTAAGGTCCTCCATATTGAATAATGTTACTAATTAGAAAGTGTTTGATAGTGATCAATAAATATATTTTTTTATACAAGAGGAGGTTGAGTTTTCTCTAGGAATCAGTACAAACTACAACAATATAGAGGAAATATTTTCCAATTGAAATTCAACAAGCTTCCTAAAGTTCTAGTTACTCTTGAGAGCATATTCAATGAGGATGGCCAGCTAAAGAAAGAGAAGGTAAGTATGTCTACCAAATAAGAGAACTACGAGAAGGTGTAAATTTATAAGGATAAGTTACTTGTACTTGGAAAAGTATGCACTAGTCCAGAGAAACATGCTTTCATTGAGTTATGCAAGGAGTTTAGTGATGTATTTACATGAGAAGATAGTGATTTGAAGGGTTTTGATCCAAACCTAGCTCAACACACCATAGAGATAGATGAAAATTAAAAACCTATTCCATCAAGATAAATGCCAATCAATCATAAGATTTAACCCCTCATGAAGAAAAAGCTCACTAAGTTGATTGAGTCTAGAATCATCTTTCCTATCAAGTATTCATATTGGTTGGCCAACTTAGTCCCTATTAGAAAGAAGAATGGGGAGTGATAGGTTTTTCTAAGATCTATGAATAGTGGCCACACAATAAATGTCAAATTCCTATAGAGGTAGATTGAGAATTTTGAAAATAAGAAAATTCCAGAAAGGAAATGTTTACATTAGCCACTTTAAGAAAAAATAAAGTACATATAGGTTGAGATTAGGTCACTAAAAAGGTAAAAACCTAACTCAAAATTAGAACCTACTTAAAGGTAAATGATCCCTAATGACTGAATTAACTAACCTAAGTAAGATAAAAAGACATGTAGATAAAACCACTAGGTGGTAAAAAACCTACACTGACACCCCCCCTGAAGTGTAGCTTATTTGGGTAAAAGAATTGGGTCTTGGAAATGAGGCCTGATGAGGTATCCAAGTATAATACAACTCCCATAAATTGGGGTAAAAGAAAAACCACGTAGTAACAAAACTCCTCCCTAAAAAGAGATTAAAGAAGAGAAAAAGACTAAAAGTCCCCACTAAGGTCTATAATTGACTATAACCATTTGGTGTCCCCTAGAGGAATGCTCGGAAGTGATTGAATTAGAAGTAGATGTAGTGAAGACTGAATTACCTTGGAAAAATGAGTTTGTCTACCAAGTGCCTGATGGATCTTTAACTAAGGTGTAATTCTTATGAAAGGAATGAACCACATACTTTGAGGTAGGTGGCCCAACTACTATATGCCAAGGTGGTGTAATAGAAGTAGAGGTGAAGAAGGTCTATAGAATCCTCTGTAACTATGGAATAGACTACCTAATGTTTGATGTGTCTTAGATCAATAGACCATTACCCTATAATGTTAGAAATAGACTAGAGGTAGGTGGGTCAAAAACTATCTCTTAAATATCTAAAAGGTGACATGGAGATGGTGGAGGTGTATCCACTTCACTATTGTAGTCATCTTTAGAAGAAGAGTTGTCTATATCAAAAAAAAAGCTTAGGCTCAGAAATGTTAATAGGTACAGGTGAGTCTGAAGAGGAATTTGAAGAATTTGAATGAGAGTCAAGAGCAAAGTGTGAGAAGTTATATAGTTGAGTTTGATGATTGACCATTCCCATAGAAAAAATAATATCATTATGCAACTCCATAATATACACTAAAGTTGGAGTGAACTCAAATCACATGACTAGACCAAGGTGAGTGATCTGGTAGATTGACAAGAGACTAGTTAAGAGTGAGGGCACACTTAGAATATTATTGAATGTTCCACCACTCACTTAAATAGAACCTATTGTGAGAACCTTTTTAGAAGTGTTTTCACCTAGTTATATACAAGACATGTCACATGGTTTCAAAGAATTGAACTCAATCTATGAAGAGGCCATGTGATGTGAAGCACCAGAGTCAATGACCCATGTAGGAGGAGTTGAAGGCACCATTATAACTAAGGCTTTGCCCTTATGTTTCCCTTTGTTATTCTCTATTGCCTTTTCTTTGTTAGATTCATTTGCCTTAGTGGATTTATGGGTTGATAAAGATGGTTTGATAGAATCTAGAACACCTATGTTTTTTTGAATAAGAAGGCTAGTAAGGTGGTCAGTTTGTTTCTTTAAACATTTACTCTCATCATGCTTACTTGACCAATGCCCACATTTGATTCAATCTTTCTTAGGCTTATGATTGAAAGAATAGGTCACATTGTTTGATTTGGAGGTGGAAATATTTTCACCCTTCTCAACATTTTTCTTGTCTAATTTCTCTCTCTAATGTTATAAGCTTTTTCTTTCTCAAAAAGCAATGCATGAGATTTAGATGACTTCACTATGCCCATCTGTATCAATTTATCTTACTCTTGAATCAAGTTGGAAATAAAGGTATCTAAAGAAGGAATCTTCCATGAGGTGTCAAGAGCACTCTTAGTGGCATGAAAAGTGGACACAAATATAGAATATTCAAGACCCAGTTTAGAGAGTATTGACAAAATAATTTGTTCATTTTTCTTATCAATTCCACATGCTTTAAAATACAATATCAAAAGTCTGAAGTTGGTGAAAAATTCCTAAAGAATGTCAAAGTCATCTGGGCTCAATCTAATGAGTTCATTTTATATCTCATGTCCTCTCATCACATCTTGCACTCTAAAGAGCTTGGACAGTGTGGTCCCCACTTCAGTAGGTGTTTTGGTAGATTCAATGTGAAAGAGTAGATCTAGAAAGATTGAGAGACACAGTAGTCTATGAACTTTATCACAATGATTAAACCATTTGATTTTTGATCCAACATCAGTAGGTTCAGTCTCAGTGCCCATTATAATTTGATGGTAACCCTTTGGTTGTAAAATAATTTCCATTCGAAGTTTCCATTCATGATTATTAAATGGTGTAAGTGGACTAATAGAGAGAGAATCCATAGTGCAAAAGTAAATATTACTATATTAAGTAAAGAAGTGATTTGAAAAAAAGAAAGACTAAATGCACAATTAACACATAATTACCCCCTTATAACTATCAAGTAATGACCACCCCTGAATGTCTCAAATACAAGCACACTCATATAGATGCCAGATTCAATAGAAAATGTGTCTTAAGTAGTAGGTGCATAAGTATAAAGAACTAGAGGAATGTTAGATACAATCAATAATATGTTCAAGAGTGTACAAAAATGTGGAAGACCCAATGATAGGTCTAATGTGTAGAGCATAAAAAATAAGCACTTTCGAAAAAAACAACACTTAAAAAAGGAGTTATCAATCAAAATTTATGGAACTTACAAGTTCATACTTCAACATATTCTTGGACCCTTTCCAAAAATGGAAAGTATTTTTCCACACTTCATTACCTTTCACCTAAAGTTTGATGGCTTCTGGAACATCACACGCTTACTTTCTCGGGGTTTGAATAGCTTCAACTTTGGGTTCTCAAACTACATCAACTTATAAAAAGTTATATGTAGTTGATCCAAGAAAACCTGATTACTTCTTCTTAGTGTGTTTTGGGTTCTTCAAGCAACATGACTTATTACTTATAAGGCAAGTAATGAGTAATAAGTAGTTGACCTTTGAAAACCTGAATGGGTCTTCTTAGTGTATTTTAGGTTCTTCAACCTACACAACTTCAACATTTCAAACAACTGTAGATTATAAAAAAATAATGAGTAATTGACCTTAGAAAACCAAAATGGGTCTAGCAAGCAAGTAATCGGGTTTGAAAAACTTGATTACTTAGAAGTTATCACCTTGGAGAAGCTTGATTACTTATAAGTAGAAGCACTTAAGAAACTTGATTTGGTCTATGTGCAAGTAGTCAAGTAGTCAGGGTTGAGAAACTTGATTTCTTATAAGTTATCACCATGGAGAAGTCTAATTACTTCCAAGTAAAAGCACTTGAGAAACCTGATTTGGTCGATGAGCAAGTATAAACACTTGGAAACCTAATTTGGTTAGTGAGCAAGTAAAATCACTTCATAAACTTGATTTGGTCATCAAGAAATTAAAAGCACTTTAGAAACCTAATTTGGTCAGAAAGCAAGTAGAAGAACTTTAGAAACTTGATTTGGTCTATAGAGAGTAAATCAGGGTTTGTAGACTAGATTACTTTGGCTATACGGATGATGACCAGATAGAGTAAATCAATTTTTTTGGAAAATCCATGAAATTTATCAAAAACCTAAAAATAAACCATTTTGTATCTCAAAAAATATATGTAAACAAAATTTTGATCTAAGGCCTTTTGATACATGTTTCAAGGTAGTTTTCAAAAAATGCCTCTAAGGTTAAAAATGGTGGTCTTACAGTATGAAAAAATAGTAAGGTGAATGCAGGAAGATCTTACCAAAGGAGACAAATGCATGAAGATATCAGGAAAGATTTGATACCATGATATATTTTTCCAAGATCTCTAAATAGTGGCCATGTGATAAATGTTGAATTCCTATAGAGGTAGAATGAGAGCTCTAAAAATAAGAAAATTCCACAAAAGAAATGTTTGTAGTAGCCACTTTAAGAAAAAAGAAAGTACATATAGGGTGAGATTAGGTCACCAAAAAGGTAAAACTCTAACTCATAATTATAACCCACTTAAAGGTAAATGACCCCTAATGACTTAATTAACTAACCTAAGTAAGCTGAAAAGCTATGTAGATAAAACCACTAGGTAGGAAAAAACCTACACTGGCAGGGAGATCAGGTTGTGTGTTGAATTTAGGGAATTGAATAAAATTTCTTTGAAATATCATTATCCAATCCCTTCCATGGAACAAATCTTGAAATTTATGGTAGGTAGTGAGAGGTTTTCTCTCCTTGATGGGTATTCCAGGTACAATCATATTTTGGTGAAGGAAAGTGACCAATACAAGACAACCTTTAATACTAAATGGGGTACATATGATTATAATAAGATGACTTTTATATTGTATAATGTTGGAGCTACTTTTCAATGTGCAATGGATATGGCTTTTCAAGGACTAACCAATGACATTATGTTGGTGTATCTTGATGATGTAACCATTTTCTCTAAAGATGTAAATGATCACTTGAATCATCTAAGGTAGATTTTTTAAAGGTGTAGAGAGTTTGGTATCTCTCTAAACCTAAATAAATATGTGATTTCTATCCATTAAATAAAAATCTAAGGTCACATTGTATCCAAAAAGGGATTATCCATTGATCCTAAAAGGGTGAGTGCCATCTTAGCATTCTCTTTGCCTAAACACAAGAAAGGTTTGCAAAGTTTCTTTGGGAAAATCAATTTTATAAGGAGATTCATTACTAATTTTGATAACTTGGTTAATCCCCTAACCTTCATGATAAGGAAATATGAAGTGTTTACATGGAAAAGGAGGAAGGAAAGTTTTGAAGAGATCAAACAAGCCATTGCCCAAGTTCCTACTCTTACAAGTCCTAATTTCTCCAAATATTTCAATTTGTATACCTTTAATATTGAAGACGTAATCTCTATCATGCTTACTCAAGAAAATGATGAAAATTTAGAGCAACCTATTTCCTTTTTTAGTCAAGGTTTAGAAGGTTATGAGTTAAGATGCACCTATGTTGAGAAACAAGTACTTTCAATTATTACGAGCCTAAATAAATTTAGGCATATGTTATCTAAGAACAAGATTCACATATTTTTAAATCATCCTAGTAATATGTTATCTAATAACAAGATTCACATATTTTAATGATAATAGGGTAGGTTGGATCACAAAAGTGATGAAATATGATGTGGAAATCAAGACAACCAAGCTAGTGAAAGGAAAAGGGTTATGTGAGAATCTTGCTTCAAACTTGAAAGAGAAAAAGGAGCTTGTTTTGGCACTCATGATGACCTTATGGTAGTTATACCTTCATCCATAAGGATTTGGACACAAGACATGATTCATTTTCTTTAAATTAGTGAGTGTCCACAAGGTCTTAATAGAGCTAGAAGACGGTAATTTAGATTGCAATCCATTCCTTATGTACTTGTTGGTGGAGTTATATTTAGGAAGGACTTTCTAGGTGTGTTATTGAGGTATATTGATTTAGATCAGATTGAAAAATTACTATTTGAGTTTCATGATGGACCAACTGGTGGTCACTTTGGTCTAAGAACCATAACTACTAGAATTATTAGGGTTGCATACTTTTTGGCTAGCTTATTCAAAGACACTCTTACTTGGATAAGAAAATGTCAAAAGTGTGTTCTCTTTGATGGAAAACAAAATATTTTTTCCCTACCTCTTCATATAATTCAAGTTGATGCACCCTTTATGCAATGGGGTTTGGATTTTGTAGGCCTAAACATCCACCTTCTAGTGCTTGTCACAAGTGGGTGTTCACTACTACAAATTACTTTTCAAGATGGGTGGAGGCTATATCTCTTAAAGAGGCAAATGAAAAATCAATTATAGACTTCTATGAAAGTATAGTAACAAGGTTTGGGTTTCCTTTAATACTAATTTTAGATAATAACATTGGCTTTTCTTGGAGAAAGGACAAGTGAATAGGATTTAAAGTATTGCATATATCTTAGTACCTCATCTAACTATTATCCACAAGGGAATGGACTATTTGAGTCTAAAAACAAGAATCTAATCAGGATCATAAAGAAGACAATGGAGGAAAATCAAAGGGCTTGGCATTCCAGGTTGAAGATAGCCCTTTGGGCTAATAAGATTACCCTAAAGAGAGTGATTGGGAATTCATCATACACACTTGGTTATGGGAGAGAAGCTATCATTCAAGGGGGTGTCACCATGGTAGTTTTAGTTGGAGTGTCAAAATTGGTCTATCATGCAAGGGGGTGTCACCATGTGTAGTTTTAGTTGGAGTGTTTCAAATTTTTAAGTGTATCTCTTCTATAGGTGACTTTTCAACTAGAAAAGAGTTTCCCATAAGTCTATGGGTCATATCACTACTTATTTCAATGTTTTTATCTTACCATAGCACTCTTTGGGTAGCTTACAAGCTTATTCACCATCATTTTCCAATTTCATGCTTAGTTTCAATTAAGTTTATTCTAAAAGGTTGTTCACTCTGTATATGAAATGGTAATGGAGGTGTTTTGGGCTTTTCAAGACTTTTAAGGTTGAGTGAGGTTCCTTTTGCACTCTCAAGGAGGCATAGACTTGACCATATGCTCATGTCCCAAGCTATCTCAGTCATGAAATGCCCTTTTTTAATGAACTCCATGAACATACAGGTGTTTTCCATATAGAGGAGAATGTTTTGAAGTTGTTTCCAAGGTGTTATTAATGGATTTTATCCTTTTAAAGGCTAAAAATTGCATTTAAAGTGTTAGGAAGCCTTTAATCAATCATTTCAAAGCTCAATTTCACTCTCACTTCATTGCAACTCAAAATGTGCATCTATAAGACCCTTGCTTACATCATGCTGATGTATGAAAGGATGAATATGCATTACAACCTCTTGGTTTTGCTAGAAATGCATCAAGTTATTAGTGGAAAACATCAAAATTTAGGTTTATAAGAGACCTACATATTGGTTATGTTATCATTCACTATGGTGCAATCAAACCTCGACATTTAAGTAGCCTAAACAAGGGTTTGAGGTGGTTATTTGAATGTGAGAATGAGGTAGGGCCTCACTTGAAAATCTTACATCATGAATTGGTATAGAATATCCCATCCAAGGTGTAATAGGATTTTTTGCAATTTGAGAATACCTATAAGAGAATTGATTGTGTTTTCAAGCATATCTGCTAAAAAAACACTAAATAGAGGTCCCATGGGTTTATGTTGTTGCCCCACAATAGGCTTACAAGTAGTCTTAAAGTATTTGAATGGTTTGCCTATAGTATGAACTAAGCTCATGCCAAAGGTGAAGATAAAAAGGTAGAGGGTTATATGTATTTGAGGTCCTCAAAATTGCTCTAAAACACACTATTTTTTTTCAATAACATTTATAGGCCTAAAGGAAAAAATGATTATTTTTTGCTTTGAGGAATAATATGGAGCATCCACACTTGTTTAGGTGGTTAGGTGAGTTAAGTGATGTGTAATTCACCTAAGGAATATATATGAAGTTTATAAAAGGTTCCATGACCTCTTTTATGCATTCATAGTTCATAAAAATGCCTAAAGATTGTACATATAGCTATTATAGGAGGACTATGGATAGACAATGTACAAGGTTGATCACTTCTTGATGTTGGCAATACACTAGATGTGGTTCAAATGATTTAAATAATGCCTCAAGTGAATCTAATGATTTTTTAATATATATTTTAACTTTGTTTCAAGTTTGAAGGAGTGAAAATAAGCTATAGCCAAGGGTCAAAGGGGCAGGGGAAGTATAAGACTTAGTTTGGTGGTTCTATTACAAATGAGAAATGGTAAATTCAGACATGATGTGGTGATGCATGATCACCTCAATGGAAATTTTAACAACTTCATGAGATATGAACAAGTAAATCCAACTCACACATACCTCTCAAGGACCCCAGGTACACCTACAACCTTTATATGGACTGAGACAAAGGTCAAATAATTGGAATGAAGAAATAATGCATAGGCATGTAACATGATAGTGTTTAGTTACCTTATGTGAGTTTTGAGGTTAATAAAAAACATGTTTGAATTGAAATTTAAGCTTAATATTATTTCTCTCTATCATAAACATTACGTATAAAGCCAAAAAAAGCTACAGGGTTCAAAAAAGCATTGTCCCAGTCATAGGGAACATACTCAGTCTACAAGGTTAAGAGGACCTTTTGAGGTTAGAATGAACATGTTTGACTTGGAATCATAAATTATCAAGGAAATAATACTTATAAAGACCCTATATACTCTTGATTATCAGGTTCATACCCTCTCTCATGCCTAAAATCTCACCTACAGGTCATTTAGGTGAGATTTGATATAAACTGCGGTGATTGACATGGATTTAGGTTTCCTTGAGTTGTCCAAAGGGAGACATGGACTAAATTAGATAGTATATAGGAATTTGAAGTCTAAAGGAGGTATAAAATAATCTTTATATGATTTATAAAATGTGACAAACACCTACAAGTAGGACTATCATAGTCAAGGCAGGGTTTAGGAAAATGGAGGGCTAAATGAGTCATGAACCCTCTAGGAGTGAGAGGAAGGTGTGAATGGCTTCATGGGGATTAATCATGATAAAATACATGGCCAAAAATACCAAATAAATTTATAATATACTCAAATTCTCCCCTCACTTGGCAAATGGACTACAGTCCATATAAGCAACCTAGGAAACCCTTGGTTCAAAGAGTAAACATAAGGACTCCACTAAGAGGAAAGGTTTTGAATGGTTTTAAAAGATAAATAAGCATAAATTAAAGGTTAAAAACATGTATATGTAGTTTATAAACATGAAATTTGTTTGAAAATGTTACCTACAGGTGGATTTTGGTAAAAGTGCTAGAAAATAGGGGTTTTTAGCCATTTTTTAGACAAGTTGAGTTGGTTAGGTACCTAAATGAGAGAGTCTGACATTTACCTTTGGTAAAAAGACTCATCATGACCTTATAAAAATCCCAAAACTCATTTTTACATGGTTATAAGGGATATATCATTGTGTTTTATCTCAAATATCAGCCATTGGGGAAAATTAGAGCTTTGGTTTACCAAGCAAAGGATGCCAAAATGAGCAAAGAACTTAAGTTGAAGTCTTGGAATCCTAAAATAAATTTGGGTGATGACAATTTAAGATGTATGGAGGATTATTAACATTTAAATCAAACTCTAACCCTTTAAAATGACCTATTTTCTCATGCATATAGTCAAATTAGGCGAGTTCCCACTAGGCCTAATTGTCAAATGAGAATGAAAGGATGAAAAGGATTGTTTGAGAGGTAATGTGATGGATTTTTGAGTTTGAATAAATTATTAACATGTGTCATAAGTCATCCTAAGTATGATATAATAGTCCAAATGACCCAACCCTACAAGAGTTATGCCAAGCCCATTAGGCCTTAAGGAGACTTGAAGCCAAGTGGGGATCTATATGCATTTGATAGGCCTTGATGAGATATTAAAATGGTTGTAACATGTTTATGAATTGTTTTTATATATTTATGGTCTTTTTAAAATATAAAATATTGCAATAATATGGTTTTTAACTTGGAAACGGCTTAGACATGCACTAAAATGGAGAAACCACGTCAAAAGGTCAAATTTTCAAGCTCATATCTTTTCAAATGATATTCATGGGAACTAGAGGGATTGAGGAGAGTTAGTGGGTTCCATTAAAATAAATATTTTGTAATTTTTAGGTAGGTTAAATTTCCAAGATTTATGAATAAAGCTTAACACCTAAAACTGCCTAAAACCCTACTAAAACCCTAGTTATGACCTGATGAGGAAAATGAGCTTGGAGAGCCATTATAATGGCATAGTTTGGAAATGAGAACTATTGGATAATGGATAATAATCACTCAATATATTTCACGTGCATTGATATGTATAGAAATATATGGACAATAGGAAAAATATGGATTTTCTCACTAATTTTTGTGTTTTGTAGGGTTTATGATGTTTTAGAGGGTGAAATCAAGTTTTATGGGAAGATCAGGACCTATTATAACTCCAAATGGTAATTTTATTATATTTAATAGTTTATAAGTGTCCAAAATAAATCTCTCCTTTCAACCAATCAAAACTAGCATGGTGCACACAAGGGTGAAAGTGTGGAAGCCTCAATTAGATTTATTTTTAAGGTGAATTTGAGAGATCTAAGGCCATGGATGATATTTAAAGGTGTCATTAACCTCCTCCCATTTATTTTCATGTGAAAATAAATACTTTTTTGAGGCCAAGTGTGAAGGCTAGCAAAAAAGGGAGTTTTTGAGATTGCAAGCAGTGATTGCTTATTTCTAAGAGTTTTTAAATAAGTAGGATCAGAACTAACACATGAAATTGCATGCCTAAAATAATTACCTCTAATACCAAGCATCATATCTATCCCTAATTAGTGGCATGATGTTTTAATAGATACAAATTATGAAGGTAGTTTTCTATGCTAGGATTGAGAGTTCTATACCAATTTTCACAATTTTCATGACTTGTATGTAAAATTGGACATCATAAATTTTCATGGTTTGACTCATGCATATTTCTCATGAAAATTTTAACTCCTTTTGTAAAATTTACACATTTCTAAGTGACCTTTGGATTTCCTTTGCTTTGCCTCTCTCTCACAATCTATAAATGTGGGCTCTTTTGCTTCTTTTTAGTAGCCTCTATTGGTTAACATGGAAACTTTATCCAAATTTGTAATTAAAATACTATTTAATAAATACACAAGTGATATTTACACTCACATGTTGTGCTATTTAGTAATTATTTCAATCTTGTTGGTCTTGCCTAGTGAAAGATCTTCTTTTCTAGCATGTTACTCTTGGTTGTCTAGCAAATTTTCAAAGATGTTATAGTTATAGGTCTATTTTAGTATTATTTTATACATTTATAGGTTTATTAGAAGTGGTTATGAATGTATCCATTCATGTAATCATCAAATACTCTCCTAAGTATCAAATACCTTCTTGAATCTAACATATGAACATTGATGTGAAAATGCATCCTAAGTTGTCAGTTTTGTGTGAGAGAGACTTTGTTTGTCTTTAAATAGGATATATTAATTCAAATTGGAGGATATTAAACATTTTTGCATCACCTTTTTTTCTTTTATTAGTTATTTTCTTAACCCTTTTCATCCACAAGTTGATAGGTAAAGAAGTGCTTCAAAGAGTGCATCAAGGGAACTAGCCCTTTTAGAGATTCATCTCTTAATGTTGTCACCCATAGAAAGATGGACATTTTAATCATGCCACTTAGATGAGGAGAGATAATCATATCCTTAGGGGTCTAAATCCAAGTGTCAATAATTTTTATCACACCCGATGGGACTCTAAGTCTTAGAAGATTATCCAAGATTGGTTGTAGTCATGGCACAGTTGTAGCTACAAGAGCATCTACATTCAATACTTGATGAATCTATTGAATATTTAAAGTCTTTATTTGATGATGAGTTCCTATTTTCCATGCCAAAGGTGACCACTAGGTCTACTACTAAAGGTATACCCTTTAAGTTTGTGCAATTACCTCCATATTCTGCTAGAAGGTTTAGGTTTGTGAACACCCAGCCTTATTTAAGAGAGTTTGTGTTTAAGAAGTCCAATTTATTATTGAGTTTAGCTTATAATACACTTAGGTCACACTCCAATATGTATATGACTTTAACTTTTGTGTCTTTCACCAAGTCATCTCCATTGAACCTTCCCTAATATGAATAAAATTTCAAGAGCAACCCTTAAGAATGTTCCATCTTTTAGTGGAGAAGGTCCTATCACTCCTATTGAGCATATTAGGATTATGGAAAACTTTTGTAACATTCATAATATTACCCAAAATAATTTTTATATCATATTTTTAGTATTATATTTCAAATGGAAAGCCTTATATTGGTAGGAAACTTACCTCACAACTCCAATGCTACATGGGATGAGCTAGGAGACCTTTTATCTAAGAGGATTGAAGATAAAAGTGATCACCTATCACTAGCTGAGTAGCTAACCACTATCAAGAGGTCACCACAAGAATTTATGCAATATTTTAACACTAGGTTTCAAAAGACATGGGATAGAATCCCAGCTCTTATGAGGCCTACTCCAAACTATGCCTTCTTGTACTAATTAAGGGCACTGAATAGTGACATTGCCATGATGATTTGATATATGGGTGGAAATACATTAATTTTTTCCTATGAAATAGCCATCAATTTTGAGAATTTCCTTTTCCAAGTTGCTAAAATAGATCCTAGACCACTAATGCCACTATTCACTAATTTGCAGCCTCCTAGCCAAGTTGCATTGCCCACTTTAGCTTCTTTTCCTAGTCAAGAAAGGCCTACTATTGCTCCTCAAAATGAGATCCATGAAGTTAAAAGTTTGATCCAAACTATCACTAATGAGCTTATTTCCATCTGAAGGTAACAAGCCCAAGGCTTTAAGCCATATCAACCCTACAATTAGTTTGGAGAAATCAATAGACCTCCTTTTCAAAGAAATATGCAAGGAGAAGGTCGAATCACCCAACCTAGGGCTTATCAAAGATACAGTACTAATGTTCCCTCATCTTATAAATCTCTTTACCCCATTAAAAATAACTTATTTCAATAATATCCATGTTATTCACCCTTTGAGCAAAATCAAGAACAAGTTACTTATGTAAATGAAATGCACAATCAAACCATGACAATGCAAGGTAATCAATCTTTCCAAGTTTCAAGTTTTGAAGGACCAATGCAAAGTGGAATGGAGAATGGTCAACCACAATCTGATTCTACCCTCATAAATAATTTTGAGGGAGATTTTTTTACTATTAATCACTTGGGGAATCTAAGTAATATGAATAATAGTGTTGCCTCTAACACCAGGTCCAAGAAAAGGGTTGTTAAAGAGCAACAAGGAGTAGCTTAGGGACCTATTTTGGTCCCCACTTCATCTCTAATGGTAAGTGTGTCAAACTCATCTCTTAGAGTGTAATAAATTCAAAAGTTTCAAAATGTGAATACAACTTGTATTCACCCTCCTTCTCAAGCTACACCACAAAGAACCAGTGCTTCTAAGGAGCCCCAAAAGATGAACAATACTTCCATTAATGTTGTAGACCAAATGAAGAAGATACACATGAAAATATAATTATGGGATTATTTTACAATACCAAGGTAGAAATTTATGCTCCAAAAATAATTTCAAGGATTAGGTAAGTAAGTTGGCTCATTTAGGAATGAAAATGTTGTCCTAGTTAATGGAACTCAACCTATAGATGGTCATGTGAAAAAGAATGAAAAAAATCCTCCCTTATACCTATTTATAATTAATGGTGATTTATTGGTTCATAATTTTATCATAGATAGTGGGGTTAGTACTTCAGTTATGCCCAAGTGTATAGCGGATAAACTAGGCCTCAAGTATGAGCCAATGACTAAGGGAGTATTAAAATTAGATGGATCACCGGCCAAGACTTTGGGGGTAGTTAAATATTTAAATTTGATCCTTATATATTTTCCTACATTTTACATTCCTTATGATGTGGTTGTGGCATATTTACCTCCATACTTTGTCCTTTTCTTGTCAAGAGAGTTTATAGCCAAGATAGGTGGATACTTGGTAGCCAATCGGTCCTACATGGTGTTTAGGAAAAAGTATGGCACTAAGGTGAAGATTGAATCATAATAAATTCATCATAGTAACATGGATCCCTACACACCTAAAGTGTCAAATGTTAACTATGTTATCATTGATGAAGAGGAACTTCACATTGACCAATCTCCATTGTCTTACCTTAAAGGAGTTTTTGATTTGTTCCTAGATGAATGGGGAGATGAGCATGATATTTAAAAGTTCATATAGGAATTTTTGCTTCATTTTTATTGTATGAATTATAAGGACTCTTTCATACCAAACTTATTAAATCCAAGTGAGAATGTGAATGGTTTATGGTAGCTTTTCTTTGATGGGTCAAGAATCAAAATTGGGATAGGTGGTGGAGCAATGTTGGTTTCACCTTCTACAGAAAGGTACTATTCAAATTTTATATTTCAATTCTCATGTAATTGTAATGTGGTAGAATATGAGGCCCTCATTCATAGCCTTGAATTGGATATAAAAAGAGGAATTAAAGAGTTGCAACTCTATGGAGATAGTGAACTTGTTGTGAATCAAGTTAGAGGGCAGAATTTGACCAAGTACTCTTTGCTTAAGTCCTATAAGTATAGAGTATCGGATCTTATGGAACATTTCCAAGATTCAAACATCAAATCCATTATAATAGAGGACAACAATCATGTTGACAGGTTGGTATCTATTGGAGCTCAATTTGATGTTCCGAAATGTATAAAAGAGGATAAGAACTAGCCTCATCTAAGGTGATTGTAAGGCCCTCCATATCAGATAATGTTACTAATTGGAAAGTGTTTAATAGTGATCGATAGATATATTTTTTTATACAAGAGGAGGCTAATTTTTATTCTAAGAATCAATCCAAACTACAACAACAATATGGAGGGTAGATTGTCCAATTGAAATCCAACAAGCTTCCTAAAGGCCTAGTTACTCTTGAGAGCATATTCAATGAGGATGACCAGCTAAGGTAAGTATGTATACCAAAAAAGAGAAATATGAGAAGGTATAAATTTTTAAGGATAAGTTACTTTCACTTGGAAAAGTATGCACTAGTCAAGAGAAACATGCTTTCTTGAGTTATGCAAGGAGTTTAGTGATGTCTTTACATGGGAGTATAGTGATTTGAAGGGTTTTGATCCAAGCCTAGCTCAACACACCATAGATCTAGATGAAAATTTCAAACCTATTAAAAAAATACAAAGGCCAATCAATCAAAATATTTAACCCCTCATGAAGAAAGAGTTCACTAAGTTGATTGAGTCTAGAATCATCTTTCCTATCAAGCATTCATCTTGGTTGGCCAACTTAGTCACTATTAGAAAGAATAATGGAGAGATCAGGTTGTGTTTTGACTTTAGGGACTTGAATAGAGTTTCCTTGAAAGATCATTATCCCCTCCCTTCCATGGAACAAATCTTTCAATTTATGGCAGGCAGTGAGAAGTTTTATCTTCTTGATGGGTATTCTAGGTATAATCAGATTTTTGTGAAGAAAAGTGACCAATACAAGATAGCCTTTACTAATAAATGGGTTATATATGATTATATATAGATGCATTTTGGATTGTTTAAATCTAGATCTACTTTTCAATGTTCAATGGATATGGATTTTCAAGGACTAATCAATGACATTGTGTTAGTGTATCTTGATGATGTAACAATTTTCTCTAAGGATGCAAATGATCACTTGAGTCATCTAAGGAATATTTTTGAAAGGTGTAGAGAGTTTAGTATCTCTATAAAACCAAATAAATTATTGTTTATTTTCCATGAAGGCAAACTCTTAGGGCACATTATTTCCAATAAGGTCATATCCATTGATCTTTAAAGGGTGAGTTCCATCTTGGCATTATTTTTGCCTAAATACAAGAAAAGGTTTCAAAGTTTCTTTGGGAAAATAAATTTTATAAGGAGATTCATTCCTAATTTTTATAACTTGGTTAAGCCTCTAACCTCCATGCTAAGGAAAGATGAAGTGTTCCCTTGGACAACAAGTATGAAGGAAAGTTTTTAAGAGATCAAACAAGCCATTACCCAAGATCCTACTCAAGTCTTAATTTCTCCAAATATTTCAATATTTATACCTTTGGGAATGAATATTTAATCTCTACCATGCTTACTCAAGCAAATGGTGAAAATTTATAGAAGCTTATTACCTTCTTTATTCAAGGTTTAAAAGGCTATGAGGTAAGATACACCTATGTTGAGAAATAAGTACTTTCAGTTATTAAGAGCCTAAATAAATTTAGGCATATTTTATCTAATAACAAGATTAAAATATTTTTACTTTATTCTAGTGTCAAATACTTTCTCTTGATTAGGGATTTGAATGAGAAGAGGGCAGGTTGAATCACAAAAGTGATGGAATATGATCTAGAAATCAAGGAAACCAAGTTAGTCAAAGGAAAAGGGTTATGTGATCATCCTTATTTAGAAATGGAAGATTAAAAGGAGGTATTTTTCACTTCATGTTGACCTTATTTCAGCTATACCTTCATCCATGAGGATTTGGACACAAGACATGATTCTTTTTCTTCAAACCGGTGAGTGTCTATAAGGTCTTGATAGAGCTAAAAGAAAGTACTTTAGATTGCAATCCATTCCTTATGTACTTGTTGATGGAGTGATATTTATGAATTAATTTTAAATTTTTTTATTAAGGTTTATTGATTCAGATCAGATTGACAAAATACTATTTGAGTTTCATGATGGACCAGCTGGTGGTCACTTTGCTCCAAGAACACAATTGTTAGGATTATGAGGGATGGATACTTTTGGCCTAGTTTGTTAAAATACACTAATTATTGGGTAATAAAATGTCAAAAGTGTGATCTCTTTGATTGAGAACAAAAGCTTTATACCTTGCCTCTTCATCTAATTCAAGTTGATGCACCCTTTATGCAATGGACTTTGGATTTCATAGGCCTAATTGATCCACCTTCTAGTGCTAGTCACAAGTGGGTGTTGACTAATACAAATTACTTTAAAATATGGGTGGAGGATATATCTCTTAAAGAGGAAAATGAAAACTTAGTTTTATACTTCTATAAAGGTATAGTAATAAGGTTTAGGGCTCCTTGAACAATAATTTTAGATAATGGCATTGGCTTTTCTTGGAGTAAGGATAAGTGAATGGGATTTGAAGCTGGCATCTATCTTAGAACCTCATCCAAATATTATCCCCAAATGAATGCACTATATTAATCTAAAAAGAAGAATCTAATCAAGATCATAAAGAGGACAATGGAGGAGAACCAAAGGACTTGGCATTCCAAGTTGAAGATAACCCTTTGGGATAATATGATCACCCCAAAGAGAGAAATTAGGAATTCATCATACACACTTATATATGGGAGAGAAGATATATTTCCAATTTTAATTTAGATACCAAACTTGGACCTTAACTATTGTCTTCAATTGATGGAGAATGAAAGCATGAAAGTCAGGTTATGTGAGTTGATGGAGCTTAAGGAGACAAGAGAACAAGCTATGCAAACTATGAGAACTCACTAAGATCAAAAAAAGAGATACTTTGACAAGAAATACATGCCAATAAGATTAAATGAGGGAGACATTGTACTAAAATGGAATGAACATAGAAATAAACCTAGAAGACACACAAAGTTTGATGCTTTGTGGAGTGGCCCATATGTGATCACATAATGCAAGTAACATAATGTTATCTAACTCTCAAGGTTATATGGAGTAGAGATTCATATCCCAATCAATGGGATATATCTCAAAAAAAATTACTAAGGTTTTCCTCTCTCATTTTACATATTTTCTTGTTTTCCTTGTGTTCCCTAAGTGCTTAGGCACAGTGTGAGTTTTGTTTTGTGTCTTGCCTTGTCTTGTGTTTTGCATGGTCTTGCTTTGTTAGTGTGTTGTGTTTGTTTGGTGTTTGTTTTGGAAAATTCCTTGATATTTGTCTTAAAAAATCCATTGAATCTATTGGACCTTGTTAGGATAAGGCTACTGGTCCTTAGTGTAGCATGCAAACTACCCCTATGAGTCACCATTTTATTGACCAAATTTAACTTTTGGTCAAATTTGGGTACCCCTAGGATTTTTTTTTGATTTTAAAACATTTTAATGGGTCCTAATTTGTTTTCATAAGAATTTTAACTTGCTATATGATGTCATTTTAGGTCATATTAGCTTTGGTTTTAGTTGCATTAGTTAATTTGTCATTTTAGGGTCATTTTATGTCATTTTAAGAGTCATTAATGAATTTGGCACATTTACCAAGGTGAATAAGTGTCATAATTTCATGTAAAACATATAATAATTTATTTTATATGTTAGGTATGTCAGCTATGTCAAAAAAATTTAGTTTCCCTAACTAAAGTTACAAAAATCAGTTAAAAAAGAAGAAAAATGGCACTTGTACAGATTCTTAGGAAGTGTTCCACATGAAAATGATCATGGGGGTATCCTCATGCTTATAAAGCTCACATAAACTCATTTTTTGACCTAGAATAGTCGTTTTAATTCCAAAACCATTTTGTACCTTTTTTAGTCGTCTTGGCAGACTGAAGTGACCCTTAGGTTTTTGTTCAGTATGGGAAGCATAATAAATTTTAGAAAAAAAGATTTTATGAGGTTTTTTACACTCCAATAAATTAAATTTCATATAAATATATTGAAAAATTATCAACTTTTATTTATGAAAAATCGCTAACAAGTTGACTGTGCAAATTATCAGGTTTTGGTCTTATTTGAGAAGATCCATATGAACCAATTGTTTGTGCTAGTATAGATCATTTTTTAATCTTGATTATATGGTATCCATTATTTTTTTTATGATTCATGAAGTTTGGATGACCAAAATTGGTCTATCATGTAAGGGGGTGTCACCATGTATAGTTTCAATTGGAGTGTTTTGATTTTCTAAGTGTATCTCTTTTGTAGGTGAATTTTTAACTATAAAAGATTTTCCCATAATTACCTAGGTCATATCACTACTAATTTACATGTTTTGATCTCACCATAGCACCCCTTAGGTAGCTTATAATCTTGTTCTACTTCATTTGCCAATTTCATGCTTAGTTTTAGTTGAGTTTCTTGTAAAATCTTGTTCACTCTATATATGAAGTGGTAATGGAAGCTTTTTTGGCTTTTCAATACTTTGGAGGTTGAATGAGGTTCCTTTGGCACTCTCAAGGAGGCATAGACTTGACCATATTCTCATGTCCCAAGTTATCTCAATCATGAATTACCATTGTCTATTGAACTCCATGAACATAAAAGTGTTTTCCATGTAGAGGAGAATGTTTTGAAGTTGTTCTTGATGGAGGTTATACTTTTGAAGGCTAAAATTGCATTTGAAATGTTAGGAAGCCTCTAAGCAAGCATTTCAATGCTCAATTTTACTCTCACTACCTTGCAACTCAAAATGTGCATCTATAGGACCCTTGCTTACCTCATGATGATTTATAAAAGGATAAATATGCATTGAAACCTATTGGTTTTTCTATAAATTCATCAGGTTATTAGTGGAAAACATCAAACTTCAAGTTTATGAGAAACCTCCATATTGGCTATGCTATCCTTCATTATGGTGTAATCAGACCTCCACCTTGAGGTAGCCTAAACATGGGTTTGAGGTGGTTATTTTAATGTGACAAAGAGGTAGAACCTCACTTCAAACTCTTGAATATTATTTTGATTTTTTGAAGTGAAACTGGAAATTTGAAGTGAAGCTTGGCCATGGAGCTAAATCTGAGTGAAAGAAATAAAATAATGGCATTATCATCTTAGAATGGGAGCTTAATGAAAAATAGATATATGAAAAAGATAAAAAAAAATACCAAATAAAAATATATTGAAGTTGCTAATAATATTGGTGAAGGTGTGACATTTAGGCTTTGTGAAAATGTCTAGTAATTATAAATACTATATATAGTGAAGTTAAAAAAATTGTTAGAGATAATATCATGATCATATATTTAATACTTATTATATTTTATTATTATTATTTATATATATGATAAAAATATTAATATAATATATGTATATGTTTATTATTATTAATATTATATAAATATTACTAATATATTAATATTTATATATTGTATAATTATTAATATTAGTAATATAATATATATATATATTAATCTATAAAATATTATTGAATGTATTGTAATATAATATTTATTATAAAATTATAATAATCAATACAAATTATTAAAATACATATATATAATAAGGAAAAGTATTACCGCCATAACAACATTTGTCAAAAGCGTAAATAGGTAGCCCACCTTATGCAAATGACATATACCTATTTAATGCTAATTTTTTTTTATCTAAGCACATTAAGGGAGCTAGTAGCTCATGAATTAATCTTCCCTAGTGTAGACCACCTATTCCCATTAGGGAAGCAGCGTGGCAATTAATCATAGCTCTCCAATAACATCAAATAAGTGTCCTTTCACCCTGCTAACATGTTTCAAACATGAACACATTATAGATAAGAGAATAAATTAAGGAATGTAGTAATTTGATTTAATCACCACTTGTCCCAAAAAAACCACCCATGTGATTTAGTTAAAATACATCATCCCTTTCCAAATTACAGTTGTCATTATTCATTGCCAAAAGATTAAATTTATATTGAAAAGAAAGTTCATGCCTATTTTCTAAAGACAAAAATAAGGGTTACACATCCTATGAGACATGGTGCTATTGTGAAACACAACCACCAAGATCCAGAGCTGATTAAACTTGCCTTCTAACACACCTAGGAGATTAAAATATTTGTTACAGACAAGTTTTCTTTGATTAGTTAATTTTTGATTGCACATTTGTGGTTAGATATGAGCATAACTTAATAGAGTATTATTTGGATTAAGTCTAGTTTTTAATATACCACTAGAATCATGGCCTCTTAGAACGTGGCATTTTCAAATGGCCTCTTAGAGCATGACATTTTCAAAATAGTTGTTTTGGCAGTAACTTCTTTCTTACCCAATCTATGTGATGGCTTCTTGTAAGAGTATCCTATACAATTATCATTTTTATATGTATGGGAAATATATCATATTACATTTGCAATCATGTGATAGGAACTGTGCAAAAGGTGAACACAAATGACTCACTTTTAAAACATGAGACTAATGGGAGTATGGCTCAGAGGCCAATCAATGCACCATATTTCACACTATTAAGAATCTCTCATCTACTTCTACCATGAGCAAGGGAATATGTTATGGAGGGATGTTTTGTTGACTCTGTGTAACCACACTATCTAAAAATGATGTCATGTTTAAGAAATATGATGTGCTAACTCTTAATGTACAACATAAAAGGTGGAATATTGTTACCAAACGTGTCTGTTGAAGTAGATGATAAACAATTAGCACTAATCATGATTGTGTTAATATATTAAATGGTAGATCTAGGGAATAACAATAATATTTCAATGCTTTTCAAGACCAATTTCCTTCCCATTATATGTCAGCATACACATATTCACTGAATATACTCTCACTAGTGAGTATAATTAGGAATAATGTTAGGGTTTCATAAAGTTCAGGAAGAGATTATGCTTGGAGGTGTTGTGGCTTTGCCCGTTGTGCTTCCCCTAATCAAGGTCAATTAATGGTCGAGGTTTATCAATCTTGTTTTTCCTTTTTAAGTGTCTTTAGATTATATGATTGAATAAGAAATAGATGAATATAATGTTTTTTTGTGTACTGTGATATAAATGAATATCGCTATTCTAGTACTAGGTTTGGAGGCTATTATTTTTAAATAAGTGATTTTTCACATTAGTATTTTCAACCTATGTGTTTTTTTTTGTGTCAATAATCATAGCTGAAAGACTGGGTGCAAAAGAAGCAATACTAGCATATCTGGAATCAAGAATCTAGGCATCTGAAACATGTTACACAATAATATTTGTTCTAATTTGAATATTATTTTGATTTTTGGAACTAAAATTTGCAATTTAAAATGAAGCCTAGCCATGAGCTAAATCTGAGTGAAAGCAATAAAATATTGGCATTATCACCTTAGAATGGGATCTTTCAAGGAATTTAAGCTATTCGGCCATCTCAAACTTAGGAGACTACAAAATATGTTGTAATTTGAAGTGTTGTTTGAAGACCACAATACTAGCCAGAGTGACCAGTTAGAGAAAAAAAGTGAGGAAAATGGCATGTAATTATGGTCAAATGGTTCCACAAATTTATTACTACTATCTAGTTTTTCCTATCGTATGAGTTATATATTAATCATTTCACTTGTTACTACTACATATTAAGGGCATTGCCCTTGAATGTTTATTACCTCTTTGTAATCATGCATTTTTATTCCTTTTTCTAAAAAACTTAATTAAGTGTATTTGACCCATACAATTTGTTTGCAATTCATTTTCAAGAAGAGTAAAAGGAAAACCTAGGAATTGTAATGATAGTAGATGATAACATTCGTATCCGTAATATAGTTAACAATGATGGTCATCCAATTATCCACTTGTGTGTATGAGTAATTCCAAACATTGTTTATTCAATTCATTCTTATGGAGGTGCAGCTGGCCACAATAATATGCTACAAGTTGCATAGTTGTCAGAGCACATATCCTTCTCAATGTCATTTACATTCAAACTGTGTTGTTAAATCCCTTTAGAACGTGTATGTAGTCAAGTTATACTTCTATAATTTTGTGTCATGCTCATGTCTTTAAATAATTTTATTGGGAAGAGTCAAGCACACTTAATAATTATTTAACTCAAATGGGAGAAAATATAATATATTCCTACCCATTGAAATGTTGGTAATTATTCACATAATTGTTTTTCTTATTGGTCGACATGATTTCCTAGCCAAAGTAATCATTTGAGGTGAAAACAATAGTACCATGCCTAAAGGCAGGTACTAATAACATTGCATTGAAATATAATTTTCTTAATTTTAATCAAACAACTATAATAACATTTGAATTAAAACTTCTATCCTATTTCAATTAATAGGAAAATAATTGTTTTGTTTTAGGATATTTTGGATTATATGTGTTATGCATTGATTAATTATCTAATGACAAAGGTGTCAACATTATTATTGGAAAGATAAATTATTATTCATAAACACAATTTCTTTTTTGTGTTTTTGAGAATCTAAAATATGAACAATATTTTTGCATCCATAAAATTTAAACTCTATTCAATATTTCACATTGAGGTAGATTTTTTATCTTAATTTAAAAATTAAATTAAATGTTTTTTTAAGTAGTGTGAGGTATAGAGGTTCTTACAAATTTATCCAACTTAATATTTCATCATGTGATATGGCAATGTATAATCTCAAAGGCCTCATCATATACAACCTTGCATCTAGATACAAATTAAAAATATCAAATATAACCTACCTTGCCTGCATCGGCCTTTGAGAGAATAATATAATTGTTCTAGAGAGCAAAAAATGATCCTAATACATAATTTCCATGTGATGAAATATTAGTGCACCTGAGTTGGCTTGATGGTGAAGAAAATGTACTCTTAAAAGTGAGGTCGCATGTTTAAATCTTTTAGGAATAAGGTACACATGCCCCATATTTGAAGCATAGTAAGGTTCCTCCTACACACTGGGAGTACAAGGTGGTCCCATATACTATAAACTACCTTACAGACCATAACCAAGATGTTATGTGACATAGTGGGCCTTAAAAATTTATTATTATTATTATTATTATTATTATTATTATTATTATTATTATTATTATTATTATTATTATTATTATTATTATTATTATTTGTCGTAACTTACAGCTTTAGGGAAACTCCCAGTCTATTACCATAGTTCATAATTATAGTAAAAAGGCTTTTAGAAAATATGTGCAACCTCATTTTAGTTTCATCGATGTTTCTGATTCTAAAAAATTAGTTCACACACCTTTTAACTTATGAAAATTTTAGTTAAATTATGACATTTTTTTGTTTTATTATTTTTATTTCAATATAAAATGTGTACCAATGCAAAAGATTGATCCAACTATAATTACATATTATTAGCACCGAAGGGTAAACTTAAGGAATCATTTTCCTTTAACTATCGATTAAAGTCTACCTTATGGACCAATTATAATTCATTATTTTTTTACCATGGAAAATTTTGTAGTTTTGTAATAGTCAAGCTATGCATTTTTTTAAATATCATGAAAAAGGGTTGTTATTTATGTTGTCATTAGTCAAAATTGTTTACATATTATTTAGGGGTAGAGCAATGTGTCATAAATAGTGACTTCCACATACAACGGTACATGGGCAATAGTCAATTAATCTATGTAGATATATGTTAGAGCATATAATACTCTATAAAATAGTTTCAGGGATTAAGTGACATAATGTCTAGTTATATCATGTATAGTGACTATCCTAAAAATTAAATATGCTCTTTGTAGTGCCACATGTCCTTTAATCATTGGCACAAGTTCTTTCTATTCATTTTCATAGCTTCCCCATGTTTTGATACCTATGCTTTGCTTTAACTCTCATCTACTCCCTTAGCACCACTTGTCATACATCCATCAGTATATCCCATTTTCTACTTGACTAAACCTTTCCCTATTCTGACGCTGATGAGCCTCGGTTCATGGGATGTCATCATGTGGTGACATCATGGGCCTTTAAGCCTCAATGATCTCTTTATGTTATTTTTTACTATGTAGAGCATGCTATCTACCTTCTCCATCTTGAATTACCAAGATCATGCCATGTTACATGATCTTGAGGCCTCAAGTAGGTCCATTTACTTAGTCTATTTTCATTTATGCATAAAGGCTCAAACTTTCCCTGATGAGGACACATGTGATAATCAAGGGCTTAAATGGAATATTAAATCTATAAGATCAAACAAACAACTAAGTATAAATCTTCTAAATAAACTAGTCAAAGAAAATAAATTTATTATGTATGAAGGAAAAAGCTTCAACTATGATTAAAATTTGTAAGAAACACATGTAAAGATCTTCTATTTGAAGCTAGACATAATTTGCATTTGGTAGTTCTCAATTCGAACACCAACCACTCTAAAATATTAAAGTATGTGAAACTTTATCATTTTAGACAATGCATAAAACTTACAAGAATGATTTTAAATCCCAAAATGAAAAATAGTTTTGGTGATAATATCCAGTTCAATCAAATCAAAATAACACAATTGATTGCATCATATAATTAAATCACAACATTTTTTAGATGTAAATTTTAGACTGGACATTACTAAAATAAAAGGGTATTATGATTAATCTCACTCAGTCATTTGTAACTCAATCATCTAAAATGGCTTACACCCTCCTTAAGTATTTAATGGTTTTGATGTTTAGATGAGCTATCTAATTTAAGGTCAGGGTCTGTTACCACATACTAGGTTTCTATTGGTTTGTTATTGGATCCACCTATACACTAATTGATTTCCTTCATGTTCCAAGATCACACGATGTTTCCATATTGTAACATCATGGGCCTTTAAGCTATGGGGTCACATTAACTATTTGGGTTTGCAAATTGATCCCCATCAAGATTAGGTTTATGTGATGTCACCACATGGTGACATCATGGGTTTTAGAGCTTGGTGAGAAGACTTTCACTATTTAGACTACTAAAAATGGCCTAGGTAAATGTAATAGGGACACATGTCCCAATCTGAGCTATGGGGAAGATTTAGGCTTCAAAAAATTCTCTTTAGTAAATCATCTAAGGCATAAAAGTGAAACGGTCCTGACCAAGCAAATGAAATTTGATGTGGATAGGCCATTTTAAAAAGGGGCTTGTAATTTTGATTAAGCTAGCCTAACTAAAGTCTAAAGCATAAAGAATAACAAAATATTTTAAACTAAATTTACTCCATTTTTCACAAGTATACAAAGGTCCAAGGCTATTTTAAGCAATCTAAAAAATAGACCATACCATACAAATATACTTAGATCAAAATGATTAAGTACAAAGGTGGCAAGTGTCACAAATCTAGTAAAAGGTAGACTTCAAGACAAGTTAAGACAATCACTGATATCTTGAGGTCCCAAGATTGTGCCATGTGGTGTTATCTAGGGTACTCAGTTATTAGAACATGCAGTTGTGAAAATACATAACAAAGACCTCCTGACATGTATGATCAAGACACATGGTGATCATCTATTACACAAAGAGAACTTGATGACCTAGAGTCCCAAGATTGTGCCACATGGTGTGGTATTGTGAACTCAAATCCTTGAGAGTATAAATAATAAGTAGAGAAGATTGAAGAGGTTTAAAGAGTGACATGTTTCATAAATCTATGGAAAGGATCATGGTAAAGAGGCCCAAAATCTGAAACATGCTGCAAAACTATGTAAAGATCGATCAAGCTAAATTTGATAGCCATATCAAAAGTAATAACATATAAAATGATGGATAGACATGATAATGAACATCATAGACAAGAGTTAACTATTTAAGGCAAAATCAAAAAAATAAAGGGTTAAAAATCCAAAGCACAAAAGATTGATCAGTCAATTCATGTAATAGCTAGAACTATACATGGTTAGTTTTGATCAAGTATTTAACTACCATTTGATCTACATAAAACTAGTCAATTTAGTTTGAAAATCCAATTACAACAAATCATCATTGATAAACTA
The DNA here is from genome assembly GCA_037957365.1 of Torreya grandis. Classification (NCBI taxonomy): domain Eukaryota; kingdom Viridiplantae; phylum Streptophyta; class Pinopsida; order Cupressales; family Taxaceae; genus Torreya; species Torreya grandis. The sequence goes on from JARHVA010002071.1 coordinate 2,838,161, forward strand.
TAAATGTATGAGTGAATATAGAAGATATAAATATTGATTAGTATAAAATATGTTATGTATGTGAACTAACTTGGAATTTATTATTTTATAATGATTATTATAAAAAATAAATGCATATTTAGTTAAAAATGTACATGTAGTATCAGTCCTGCACATTTTCAATAACCCATACTTGAAATGATTTAATGCATTTACCCAATCCAAATAATTATGATCACTATGGAATGCACATTTCTAGATTTCTCTTATACAGTAGATAAGTTCATTTGTATGCATCATTTTTCTATTGCATCACTGATAAATAAAGTTTTGTTAAAAAGTAAAAAGCTATGAAATAAGATGATTGAAACTGATTGAGCTAGTTATTGTGTAGTCATCTTTGTTGTGAGTGCACTTTTGGAATCTATTTGTCCTATTTGGTAGTGGATTACTTTTGATTTGAGTTAAACAGTTAACAGGTGGCACCTCATTAAATTATCTTTTACATAATTTTATATATTAAACATTCATTGATATCTTCTACATAGAATATTCTCATCAATAAATATGTATCCTTTCATATTTATTACAACACCAAATTTTCTCTTTTGTGTGCACTATCATACTCTATTTAAGAATTTCTAAGAAACCAATACAATTCTAGTATAAAAAAAATTAAGTTTAGATTCAGAACATAGTCCCATTAAAAACATAATTCACAACTAATTATATTTTCTTAAGGTTCATGATTTTGATGTTTTGTACATTGAATTTATAATAGTATATGTTTATTGTGTTATGTGTCTATCTTCTTATTTATAATCTGGACCCAATTGCAAAATAGTATACATGTTTTATTTTATTCTCAAAACAATTACAAAATAACTATGAAATTTTTTTTAAAAAAAACAAATTTGACCACAATTCCACTCTCAATGTAACTTATCATCCAAGCCATCAATCCTGAAGCCACGTGCTGTAACCCAACCAAATGTAAGTATGAAGGATTGTGAAGCTTGAGGTGGGCATTCCTAATAATGATGTGGGCATAAAAATGGGTGCATGGCTTGGGTTTCACCTAGGGACCATGGAGGATTTAAATTTGTCAACTTTCTCTTTAAGTAATTTTTTAATGATAACAATTGATGGTAAACTCTCTACTTCAATAATTTTTTAATGATAATGTTTTTTTAAATTAGTGTGAGGTATATCATTTGTTGGTAGTGAAACTAGTTCTCTCTAATAACAATAAAAATAATAAGAGTTATGGTGTAGTTATAGTACCTGATTTTTATGGTTTGATGTGGAACAATGTCGTAGTTGGAGAAGATGCTCAAGAAATGTTTTACCTAATTTTTATAACCAATTTTATTAAATTTGATATTGTTTTAGTGACAAATGGAATATGTTGTGGAGGGACATTTTTTTGACTCTGTGTAACCATGCTATCTAAAAATGATGTCACATTCAAGAGATATGATGTGCCAACTCTTAATATACAACATAAAAGGTGGAATACTATTACCAAACATGTCTATTGAATCAGATGCCAAACAATTAACACCAACCATGATTGTGTTCAAAGATTCAACTATAGATCCAGGGAATAACAATAATATTTCAATGCTTTTCAAAACTAATTTCCTTCCCAGTATATGTCAGCATGCACATATTCACTGAATATACTCTCACTAGTGAGTATAATTAGGAATAATGTTGGGGTTTCATAAATATCGAGAAGAGATTATGCCTAGTGGCATTATGGCTTTGCCTATTGTGCTTTCCCTAATCAAGGTCAGTTAATGGTTGAGATTTATAGATCTTGTTTTTCCTTTTTATGTGTCTGTGGATTATATGATTAAATTAGAAACATATAAGTATAATTTTTTTCATGTAAAATGATGTAAATGAATATTTCTATTCTATTACTAGGTTTGGAGGCTATTGTTTTTAGAAGAAGCAATTTTCATATTAGTATTTTCAACCTATGTGTTTTTGATTTTTTATGTGTCAATAATCATAGCTGAAAGATTGGGTACAAAAGAGGCAACACTAGTATATCTGGACTCAAGTATCTGAAACTTGTCACACAAAAATATTTATTCTAATTTGAATATTATTTTCTTTTTTTAAATTAAAACTAGAAATTTGAAGTGAAGCTTGGCCATGGAGTTAAATCTGAATGAAAGTAATAAAATAATGGCATTATCACCTTAGAATGGGATCTTTTAAGGAATTTAAGCTATTCGGCCATCTCAAACTTAAGAGACTACAAAACATGTTGTAATTTGAAGTGTTGTTTGAAGGCTACCCAAAGTAATCATTGGAGGCGAAAACAATAGTACCATGCCTAAAGGTAGGTACTAATAACATTGCCTTGAAATAGAATTTTATTACTTTTATTCAAACAACTATAACATTTGAATTAAAACTTCTATCCTATTTTAATTAATAGGAAAATAAAAATTTTGTTTTAGGATATTTTAGATTATATGTGTTATGCATTGATTAATTATCTAATGACAAAGTTGTCATCATTATTATTGAAAAGACAAATTATTATTCATAATCACTTTTTTTTTTTTTTTTTTTAGATTCTAAAATCCAAACATTGTCTCTACATCCTTAAAATTTAAACTCTACTCAATATTTCACATTGACATTTAGTTTTTATCTTTATATATATATATATATATATATATATATATATATATATATATATATATATATATATATATATATATATATATATATATATATATATATAAAAGTAGTGTGGGGTATAGCGTTTCTTACAAATGTCTCCGACTTAATATTTCATCACGTGATATGGCAATGTATAATCTCAAAGGCCTCATCATATACAACCTTTGCATCTAGATACAAATTAAAAAGATCAAATATAACCTTCCTTTCCTACATCGACCTTCAAGAGAATATTATAATTGTTCTAGAGATGAAAAAATGATCCTAATACATAATTGCCATGTGATGAAATATTAGTGCACTTGAGTTGGCCTGATGGTGAATAAAATGTGATCCCAAAAGTGAGGTCACATGTTTAAATCTTGTAGGGATAAGGTACACATGTACTATATTTAAATCATAGTAAGGTGCCTCCTACATGCTGGGAGTACAAGGTGGTCCCATCTACTATAAACTACCTTCCAAACCATAACCAAGATGTTACGTGACATAGTGGACCTTAATAATAATAATAATAATAATAATAATAATAATAATAATATTATTATTATTATTATTATTATTATTATTATTATTATTATTATTATCTGTTGTAACTTACAGCTTTAGGGAAACTCCCAATCTATTACCATAGTCCATAATCATAGTAAAAAGGATTTTGTAAAATACATGTGACCTCATTTTGGATTCTTCAATGTTTTTGATTCTAAAAAATTAGTTCACATGCATTTTAACTTATGAAAAATATAATTAAATTATGACATTTTTTGTTTTATTTTTTAATTTCAATATAAAAATGTTGTACCAATGCGAAGGATTGATCTAACTATAATTACATATTATTAGTACCGAAGGGTAAACTTAAGGAATCATTTTCCTTTAACTATAGATTAAATTCGGCCTTATGGACCAATTATAATTCATTATTTTTTGCCCATGGAAAACTTTGTAGTTTTGTAATAGTCAATCTGTGCATTTTTTTTAAAAAATCATGAAAAAGGGTTGTTATCTGTGTTGTGATTAGTCAAAATGGTGTACGCCTTATTTATGGGTAGAGAAATGATGTCATAAATAGTGACTTCATACATACAAAGGTATAAGGGCAATAGTTAATTAATTTATGTAGATATCTGTTAGAGAATACAATATTCTACAAAACTATTTCAAGGATTAAGTGACATAATGGTTTGTTATATCACATATAATGACTGTCCTAAAAATTAAATATGCTCTTTGTAATGCCACATGTCCTTTACTCATTAGCATAGGTTCTTTTTATTCATTTTCATGGCTTCCCTATGCTTTGCCATTTGAACACATATTTTTAATGTATGCTTGCCAATTTGAAATATTTAATATATTTTTTATGACATTGTATGGAAAAGCATAGGGAAGCCATGAAAATGAAGATGGAATTGAAGGCAACAAGTTTACCATCCAATGGCTTCTCAAATTTTTTGGATGTCAGCATTCGCTTATGGTCATTGATGAGTCAAAAAATAGTCAAAACCTATAATGATTATGCTCAATCGCAAGCCTTATATAACATAATTTATTTTAAACAAATACAAAACATATACATTATGAACTATTATATGTGTAAGAATATATTTAATTGAGGACATGTGTTATTGGTGGTTGTTCAGAAACATTGCATAAATTAAAAAAACTCTCTTTACACATAGTAAATAAAATTGCTTGTGAAATAAAAATAAAACATATGCACTATATATAATTGATAATAGACAAGGATATAAATCCATAATTTGACCCTTGTGGTTTTACTACACATACATTGCTACATGTTTGTACCATCTCTTTAAAGCGATTGAAGAACATGGCATGTAACAATAAAAAATTATATTTTTTTTTTGAAAACAACAACAATAAAAATATTTAACAAAAAAATACAGACACAGCCATACATGTTTTTGGTGTTTGCAAGCAATTATAATTCAAACATAATATGATTTTTTTTAATTATTGTGAAAATAACACATGCAAATAATTATTACTAAATTGAAAAGGCACTCAA
>JARHVA010002072.1:0-50000 GCA_037957365.1 Torreya grandis
CACAAAGGCACTACTAAAAGATACATTTGAGTATCTATGGGAGAATTTGGGAGTAATTTATTTTACTTCTTACAATTGAGGATCAACATCAGTTGAGGGGGAGCTAAGTGTTTAGATCTAGGATAGGCCCTTTGCCATTGATGTCAAAGGGGGAGAAGAATAGAAATAGGTATATGTGTAGAAATAGGTGAAAAAATATGTACAAAGAATAGGTACAAGTTGGTATAGTAAGGGAAAGTTACTGTATGTTTTTAGATGGTAATATGTGCAATTTTCAAGATGTGGCAGTTTTAGTTTGAGGTTGCCATTAATGAAAAAGGGGGAGATTGTTGGAAATAGTGTCATTGATGTCAAAGGTATAACATTAGTGATAAAGGCCCCATTTTATTTAATGGTGCTTTTAATATTCATATCTTGGCTAATGTGTGTTAATATTTATTTAATATTAATGAATATATTTTTGGTTGCATATAAATAAAAAGAAGGCCCATGGAGAAGTCAAAGAGTCATAGGGTAAATACAAAAGAGGAATGGGATGTATTTTTTCATGAAGAGTCATCTTAAGGAGTTTCAATAGTCACCATGTGAAGATAAAAGAGGGTATGGTGCATTTTTACATGAAGAGTCACCTTAAGGATTTCAAAAGGTCACCAAGATAAAGACAAAAGAGAAAATGATGCATTTTCTTATGAAGGGTCACCATGTGACTGTTCAAATGTAAGGATATGAAAGGTAATGCAAGTTTGGTGCTATTTTTCATGAAGATTGAAGGTTCACAAATGATGAATGACAAAGGTCATTTGGAAAGATATAAATAAAGGTTTGAGAATCTATTTGTAATATGCAAAAGAGTGCATGGTTTTATAATTATTTTATAAGAAAAGAGGAGAGAAAAGTAGGAGATATTATAGAGTTTTATCATTTGTTGAGTAAGAAACATATAGAGATAGTTGTGTTTTATACATTAGAGGGGTTGGTTCTCTTATGGGTTGGTGCTCACAAATATTTTCAAGGGGTTGGTGCTCTTATGGGTTGATGCTCACAAATAGTTGTTGTATTATTGCTTGGTAAAGGGGTTGGTGCTCCTACAATTTGGTGCTTGTGAACTTTGTAATTTGAGTTGGTGCTCATTCATATACTGAGATTTTTCTTCATGGTTTTTCCCACTTTGGATTTCCACGTAAAAATCTAGTCTCTCTCTCTCTCTCTCTCTCTCTCTCTCTCTCTCTCTCTCTCTCTCTCTCTCTCTCTCTCTCTCTCTCTCTCTCTCTCTCTCTCTCTCTCTATTGTGTGGTGCATGTTATTATTTCAATTTTATTGTATGTCTTGAATGTGTGATTAAGTGGTTAAAGAAAAGAAATCATAATAAGTAAAAGATATATAATATACTAATTCACCTCCCTCTTAGTATATTTGATGCTTAACAGACTCCCTATCATGGTGTCTTGTATCAAGGAGAGGAATCATGTGTGATCATGAAGCATGATGCAAATGCTAAGATTATGGCTCTAAAAGATGTATATGATATAAATGCTCTAAAATATCTAAATTAGAAACCAAGTGTGGGGTCCCCCTATAATACTAAGAAGTGGATGCAACTATGGGGCTCTTAGGGACCCATCTGGTAGTAGGAAAAGCTCTCTAAACATGTGCTCTATGGGTAGATGCATGAGATCTCAATGATACTACCCTGAGTGTGAACATTGTAACTAGAAGATGTCTAGAATACTAAAGATATGGAGGTGTATGAAATATTTGTGTTGGTAATGGATGCCTCATCTATGTCTAATTAGAAACTGGAGAAAGAACTATAACTAGTGGTAAAATTAAAACTAGTGACTGTAGAAAAGTATATGGCTCTGAAGTGGGGAGTGGTAACTCATATGGAACTACACCCAATGTAATAACCTAATTAGCATAATGAATTTCATGTATCTTGTTTTAATATTTTTATGTTTTTTCAATGTGGATCTAATTAACTACTAAAAACAAAGTAAATTTAGGGTTTAGAGTTACCTGGTGATGAAGGTTGGTTGTGCACCATTGATCAAGTTTTGTGAGAACTCCTATTTGGCTGGGGAGGAATGGCTTGCAATTCACCAGAATTAAATAAAAAATGAATTAATAGAAAAATGATTAGGCTTCTTGGTGAAAAAACTAGTCCCAATAAGTGATATGCTCCTTTATATGGATGTCAACCCATGTTCAACATTCAAGTTTATAAATAAAAATGAAATTACAAAAAATTATATGGATAAATAGACAATACCAAGGATAATTTAATCTATAGCAAGATTAATTTGATCACAGTGATTATCTTAGAATTCAGTTTTAATTTCAATTTATTCATTACAACCAATTGTTCATTTATGTATTAAAAATTACATATAAAAGCCACAATGCACATTCCTATCTCAAATGCAATGTCACTCTGATCGACAAATAGTGGTTGAGGGACTATGGGAAGATCAAAGATACTAATAGAATCATGTACTAATCTGGGCAAGGTCATCTACATGAAAATATAGATTTTAGCAAACCAAAATACAGATTTAATAGATGTTAAAGATGCAAAATACACTATTTAATGTTATTTTTATAGTTTTATAGGGATTGATGATGATCCTATAGGATTGACATCAATTTTTTAGGATCAACATCGATTTAGATGAATTGATGTTGATTCTATGTAAAAGTGTTGGACTATAAAATAGACTATAATGATGGCCTAGAAAATTGATAAAATAATCAAAATTGAATGTAAATAGCAACATAGAGATTACAAAAGATAAATTAAAATTAAAATATGAATAAAATAATGACCTTGGATGGTTGAAAATGTGCAGATATAGAGATGCCAAAACAATGTAGATGGCCTTCAAAAATCACCTAATAATGTCACCAATCAAGTGTTCTTCAAAGTGATAAGGTGATGGTGATGGTAATGTCTATACATAGGTTAAATACTAGTTTGGATAGAATTTTGTGATCAAAATGGCTTCCTTCCTTTCACATTTGTTCCTCCTAAGAAATGGAAGTTTGTTGAATATTTATGGTTCGATGTCGATCCTAACTGATTGGTGTCGATTGCTAAGGATCGACGTTGATGCACTCAATTTGGTAAAAGTTAGCTAAGGCTATTTTGAACCATATGCCAAACTTAATAAATATTATACTAAGTTGTTTGCATGGATTTTTAATGAGCATAGGTTGTTAGGAGGGTTGGGTAATTTCTTTTTAATTGTTTTTTTATGGATTTTATAGTTAAGGGTAGTAAATAATAATTAATAGAATTCATTACCATGGGTAAATAGGGGTTAATTATTATTTAAATTCAATTCAATTAACCTATGTGGTAAAGGTAAATGTGAAAGTAAAATGTAATTATTTAAAATAATTACCCATGGGGCACTATTATGTTAGAAATAACATAAATATGATGATGCACAAGTTAATACACAAGGGTGTAAACCTAGTGTCTACATTTACCCCCTTTTGTGGAGTGGTATGCAATAGCAGGCCACGAGATAAAAACCATAAGGTGTATAATGCCCCAAGTTTATTGTGAGAAGGTATCCCCCTTCAAATTGGGTATAGAGTAGTAAAATGGAATAAATGATGGGTTTGAACAAGATGGAATGGATAACAAATGTGGGTGAGGTGAAATGGACAAGTAAAAGATAGCTAAGGACACACAAAAAATGTGAATGGCTAAAATGGAATTCCAAGTTTGCACTTAATGCAATAAAAAGTAATGCAGCTAGTAATGCCTCAAAGATTGAAGCAAGTACCAAAATGCCACAGTTAAAACTAGTGGGCACAAGTAAAGGCTATCAAAAAAACAAAAGATAGGAATAGTAAACCAAATCATCTAGTGTATGTATGGTGTATGCATTACGTATAGATAAATGTTCACAAGATAATATATACCCTCAATATATTACAAGGGGAAAGATACCAAAAAGCAAAGGTATGCCTTAAATGAGATTGGGGAATTAGCAAGGGGTCAAAAATCTCAAAATTTAAAAGGTAATAAGAAACAAAAATGTGAGAGTTAAAGCACAGGCAATAAGATGAGGCATGTGAATAAAATTGGGAGCATGTAATAATGATCCATAAGTGCAAAAATTTAAAAATCTAGTATGATCGATTTTGATCCATGAGGGATCAATATCGATTCTAAAAATCAACATCAATTTAGGGGATCGACATCGATTTGGGGTGATTGATGTCAAACGAAAGAAAAGATATATATTGGCATCTGACATGGAAAAAGTCTCATTTATATATCAACATAAATAAAAATCCAAGAGCTAAATTTGACATGCATTAACCTTGAAAATGAACATAAGACACTATAGAGGTGAGTGGGAGTAGATGACGATGAAGGTGATTGTAGTATGAGGTAAGTGTTTAAAAAATTAGGAATTTATTTATTTTTGTTTGTTTTGTTATTTTTTTAGCATAAGAAATTAGGTTTATTAGGAAAATTGATGGGGGGAAGGGGAGTTTAAATTTTATTTTTATGATTTTTTTGAGAAATGTATAGCTTATGGGGGGAAATTTTAGGGTAAAGAGAATCAACATCGATAAAAATGGATTAATCATGATCATCCAAGATCGATGATGATCAGAAAGGGATTGACCATGATGCATATGATCATTATCAATCTGTATTAAATCAACATTAATCCTTAGAGGATTGATAGAAACTATAAATATTAAGCTTTTAATTAACTAAAAAGATGATTTTTATAGGCTTGAGAGCTACTAATGATGAGGGATAGAGTTCATCCATTGCTAGTGTAGTTATGGGATTTTATGAGTGACGAGGACTGGGCACATATTGAGGTAGTAAGATTTGGAGGGAATCATCACTATCAATGTGTTTCCACTCGTTTTTCACTTTTCTACATTCAGAAGAAGTAAGAAACTAAAATAATGGTCAGGGGTTTGTACGTACCCAGATGAAGTTTGCACACCATATCTAGATGATTGAAGGGACTCCTCTTTGGCTATGGAGGATGACACCTGTAGAGAGAAAGACTTAAACAAAGAGATTGTTAGATGGATATAAGGTGGACTGCCAAGCAAAGCTCGGTCCCATAAGTGCAAATACTTCCTTGAGGGATGACAGTCCACTAGTTGATAAAAGAGTGTCGGATAAATAAATAATAATGACTTAAGGAAAGAGAAATAGACAATGCATCCCTGATTCCTGCAATCTATCTATCACAATTGCCGATGTCAGTAGTTCTATCAGTGTCGGTTTGTCAAGGTTATCGACGTCATTTATTCTACCAATGTCGGTGGGGGAAATGGATGATGTCGGTTAGGGCAATGGCCTTGGGTGAGTTTTGGACAGGGTTGTAGTTGACAGAGGGGTCTGGAAGGTTTGTCTGGGTCTGGAGGTCCGTGCAAGATTGAAATGGAGCCAATAGAGTCTTAAGAGGGACAAGGGGTAGAGGACAAGTTGTCAAAAGGAGTAAGGATATGGGGGAGGTCTCTCAGCCTCTCCGAGAAGAAAGTCAAGTTTGGTCTGGTCTACAATACTTAGAAGTAGCAAATAGAGACTGATTACAAATACATTCTAAGTTACTGGAATGAAATAAACGAAGAGTACTTAGCTCTTGCTTGTTGATGAAGGAGTGTAGAAGACTTGTTACTGATGCGGCTGATGTAGAAGACTTCTTGCAATGTCTTTAACCCAAAGTCTAGAGCTATTTTTACAGAGTGCCTATAGCCTGTGATGCTTGGTGTGCGTCTGAGAGAGAGAGAGAGAAAGGTCAAATACCAAGAGCCATAGAATTAGCCTTCGGGTCTGTGATTAGTTTTCCATTTGGCTTGCAAGTTGGTTTTAAGCAACCGACATCGGCGATCCCGCCGGCACCAACCGGCGGGTAACCGATGTCGGCGGCTAGAAGATGGGTAAAAAGGCTATTTTTAGCCTTTTGCCCATTCTTCCATCTACCGAATTTAGTGATCACGGTTAAATGGTCGAAGGTGGGTTAAATAGGTGTGAGAGGTTAGTGGGAGGGTTGGAATGATTAGTCATAGGGTGATAAATGAGGGTATCCAAGGGTGAGGAATCCAAGGGTGAGGTGTCAAGGGTGGTGTGTCATGGGTGAGGATTTATTAATTTAAAATAGGTATTTTATTTTAAATTAATAAGTGTGTGGGTTAGGAATGTTTAGAAGTGGACCAAGGGGACCAAGGGGGAGTCGACCAAGGAGTAGACACAATTTTGGTGTCTACATTTGCCCCTTTTTGTCTTGTTGGTTGTTCTGACGAACTGCAAGACAAAAATAGGAGTAAGTTGCCCCAGGTATGGGATGAGGTCTTTTTTGTCTTGTTGGTTGTTCTGGTGAACTGCAAGACAAAAATAGGAGTAGGTTGCCCCAGGTATGGAATGAGGTCTTTTTTTTGTCCTGTTGGTTGTTCTGGTGAACTGCAAGACAAAAATAGGAGTTGGTTGCCCTAGATGAGGGATGAGGTATTCCCCCTCAAAGTAGGAGTCAAGGGAAGGTAACCTGATATTGGGTGCTAATTTGACAGATAGTGGATGGATATGGTGAAGGTTGAGTGTGAACACTGCAATAGTTGAGATTGCATGTATACTACTTCATGTGATAGGTAGGTCAAATTGTCACAGTCAAGGGTTGAGGAGTGCTAAAATCAAAATAACCAGTCCCCAGCATTTAGTCGTAGCTGATTGGGTTAAATGATCAAAGTTGTAGCTCTAATGTTCGTCATGTTCCAAGTATCTCAGGCTTAGGAAGTGCTCCTGGAAAACATGAAAAAGTCACAAATATTGGGGATCAACTTGCTCGTGATCCAACAATATATGTGAGGGTCATAATGTGATGTGCGGACAATTTTGCTAACTATTCATGAAGTAGCCTACATATAATCAAAACAACTAAGGCAAAGTTGTCTCGAAAATGGTTGTGGTCTGAGGAGATAGTCGTGATCTCCAAGGTTGTGAGTCGAGTTGAGATAGTTGGTCCATTAGATGGACGGATGAAGGAATGGCCAAGCTAACCTCAGAAGACCCCATGTCAACTGAGTGCTACCTACATAGCCCCTGTTTGAAGGGCCTCAGGCCAATGTAGTTCTCCCTAAAAGGGAGGAAGAGGGTTGGTTATGGATGGGTTGGATGAGGTTAAGCCATGGTTAAAGGTTAAATGGTTTGTCCATCAAGTAGATGAACAAACGGATGTGGCCGAGCTAACCCCAGAAGATGTCATGTCATTTGAGTGCTACCTACATAGCCCCTTGTTCGAAGGGCCTCAGACCAATGTAGTTCAGACTAGTTGATAGGTTGGTTTGGTCAGGTTATAAATGATGAGGATATGATGATGTTATAGCCTTTTCCATATTATGTGATGGTGTATTATGTAACATTGGCTATGTGGTCTTTCATCCCTAGCAATTTTCCATATCAGTGATGGATGTATGTTAAAAATGAAATGAGATTATTTATGCTTCAGCAAGTAATGGTTTATGCTTGACATAAATTGTGTGGTCGATAGTTTCCATGTGTATTAGTTTCCAGAGAAACTAGTGTGAATAGGCTATGAGAATGTTAGTGGTCTCAAAAAGGTTTGGTTGGTTGGGTTTGGTTTGGAAATGATTTGGTTGGATTGTTTGTGACCAAGATGTAGGAAGAGAAAGGCATTTTTTCTCTTTCATTGACAAGGATCATAATGATAGCATAGGTAGGGGGTTTTTTAGAAACAAAATCCCTGTTCATGCATTACGTCATTGACCATTGGTTGTGTTAGAGAAGTAATCGAATCACTTTGACATTAAAATGAGCTCAAAATCCCTTGAGTAGGTGATGTTATATGTTAGGATAGGGTAACCCTTTTTAGTATGGATAATGTTGCCCCTTTTAATAGGAGACCCTGAGAATGACTATAAGTCAAGTCCATGATTTTATAGTTTGTCAGTCTTTTTTTTTTGGTAAACTGATTAATGTGGGAAGTCTACGTGGAGATATTGTTTTATTTTGTGGTCATATGTGAAGGTAATCAATGTGGGAAGCTTCTGAGAGAGTGCTATTTATGTAGAAAAAATTTAGGCATAGCCATCCTTCAAGGGAGTGGTCTATATTGTGCTTTGTATGTTGAATGTCTTTGAATAGCTGTCCTTCAAGGGAGCAGTCTATTAATTACAGCAATTATGCAGCTGTCTTTTGAGGGAGCAGTCTACATTTATAGTTTTATGACCTTTGAATATGCATCCCAATTGTATTATTTTTTGTTTTGTTTTTGACTAAATTTTGGTCATGGACTTGACTATAAAAGTTTAAGGGTTTCCCTTTTATTAGGACAAAGCATTCATTCTTGACAAAAGGGTAGACTAATGTGTGTAGGAAAATAGGGTTGAAAGGAATAGGAATGAGGATGATGGGTGTTGCTTAAGGGATGAGCTCAAGTTAAACGTCAAGTGAATAATTATTTGATTAATAATAGAATGGTCATGGATGTAAGGCATTAAGGGGCTCAAGTTCTGGCCGGCCTTCAAGAGAAGACAGACGATAAGTCCCTAACCCATACTTGTGCATTATGATGTAAGGTTTGAGTCAATTAGGAGCAAACCTGCCCCATTTGCTTCTTTCCATATTGGTCACGTGTTGGTCAATGCTTGGTTAGTTGATGTTTGGTCAATGTTTGGTTGGTTGATGTTTGGTCGAGGTCATGATAGTCAGAATAAAGTCAAATTCCCCCAATTGCTTTTGTGACAGGGAGAATGTTTGAGAAATAGTTGGGTAAGATGGAGAGAAGACATTGAAGCTTCTCTTTGACAAGGGGTGTGATGCGAGGATGCATCCTGCAAAGCTTTTGCCTGATAGGCTTAGTTTAAGAGAGTGAGATCCTGATCTTCCAGGTTGGAGTTTGGAATCTTAGAATTAGGGACAGTGATGGAGGCAATGGTTGGTAATTTTTTGATTAAAGAAGCTAGTGGTTTGGGGTCTTCAAGTTGGACCTCCACTATCTATAAAGCTTTGATTAAAGCTCAATGATGTTATGGAGAGCTTTGAATGAGGTCATGCAAAGATGTCTTCACAGGGGCTTGGTGAAGTTGTTTCACCACGGGGTCATGAAGTGGCTTCAAAGATGTTGGATGGGATGTGCCCAAGATTGAAATCTTGGGTTTTGGTGGTTGAGGAGGCTTGACGAATGGATATGTTTGAGGGAGAGAAACCTTCTATTTCCCTTTATCCTTCATGGTTTGTGACCTAGTGGCCACATTAATGGTGTTGATTTTGAACAGAGGGGTTGAAGGTGATCGAGGAACCATAGTTTGATGATGGGCTCTCAATTTAGGTGATGAGGTTTGAGAGGCATGGGATGGTGTTGATGGTTTGTTGAAAGGGTGGTCAAGAGGATCCTTAATGAAAAGGGTGTCCTTTTTCAAGTGTTGATGAATGATAGCTTTAAGAGCACAATAATGCTCAGTGTCATGTCCAGGTGTGTGATGATACACACAAAATTTAGTGTCGTCAAACTAGGTTGGTTTTGATCCGTGAGGTTGGTATGGCGTAATAGGTGGGAGGGTGATGTGAGAATACTACAACAATTTTCGTAACAGTAAAGCATAAGATCCTGCTAATGGGTCTGCACATTTTGTTGTAGTAGGAGTTGACAACCCTTGTTTAGGAGTTGTAGGAAGAGTTGGTTGTACCACAATTTTAGGTAGTGGTGTGGTCATATGTGTAGATGACACTTTTGTGGTGAGAGGTGTTGGATGTTTTGGAGAAAGTATGTCTTTGATGGGTTGAAAGAGTAATGGAGGCAATTTTCCTCTGTGAGGTGTTGGAGTAGGGAGCATTCCTATCAAGGTGGACAGGTGTGGGCCCAAAATAGAGGGCAATGATGAAGGTGGGGGAGGAGTTCTCTGACGTGGTTTAGTGGCCTTCTTTGATTTAGTGCGAGGACTATTATTGTGAGGGGCAAGGTTCAAATCAACCTTCACCGAATATTCTTCAGCCGAAGTGGGTGAGGTGGCAAGTTCCTCTCTCGGTGGAAAAGGGGATGGAGAATATGGCTCTTTAGTTGGAAAGAGCATAGGGATGATCACGGCTTCCTTGTATGGTTGAGGATCAGAAGAAGTATGATCCCCCATTGATGATAAGAAGGATGAGGGTGAGGCAACTATTATTGGTGTTGTCAAGGCATCCTCCAATATGGGAGAGGTCAAGGTAGACTCTCCTATGTGTGAAAGGGGGCTGGATGGAGGACTAATAGGAGAAGAAGGATCTTCTATCTGTTGTGGATAAATAGAAGAAGAAGGCTCTTCTACCTGTGATGGAAAAATAGGAAAAGAAGGCTCTTCTACCTATGATGGAAAAATAGGAGAAGATGGCTCTTCTACCTATAGTGGACAAATAGATTGAATAACCTCTTTAGACTGTGGGAGAGGTTGGTTAGGAATGATAGAAAAGACCATGTTGACTGTGCGTATATTATGCTCTTGGAGGTCATCGGCCATGGTCTAAATGTTGTTTTGACTAGGGGGATGGTTAGGGAATGGTTGTCTAAAGACATCCAAGTTTTGGTTAGCCGGCGCATTCGGGTTATCCAAAACAAGATCCCCCCTGTCTAACATGTCTTGGATAATGTTTTTAAAGGTTTTGTAATTGTCTATGTCATGACCCTTGACACGATGATATTTGCAAAAGTCATTTTCCTTATACCATGCAGGGATGGCTTTTGAGGGGTCAAATTGGGGTGGTCAAATTTGAGGGAGATTGAGGACCCCCTGCTTGATGAGTTTATCCAACATGGAAGCGTATGATTCTCCTATTGGAGTGTATTGACACTGTATGTACCATTGTTGAAATTGTCTTGTGATGCTTGTGATGTGGAGGGTTGAGATTGGTTAGTTGTTGTTGAGGATGGTGATCTAAATACCACACCATTGGCCACTCCCTTGGGTTTAGAGTGGGAAGAAGCAGGTTTGGATGAAGAAGGGTCATTAGATTTTGTGTTGTTATTTTGCAATTTGACCTTGTCCTCTTTGACTGCGCAGAGTTCAAGCTTCCTAGCCATGGTGAAAGCTTTGTCAAATGTGTGGAATGTTTGGACCCACAAGGTAGATGAGATGTGTTTTGCACATGCTTGTGAAAAGAGCTCAATGAGCTTAGGTTGAGGTAAAGAAAAGGAGAGTTGGTTGATTAAATTCCTCCAATGGGCAACGAAATTGGCTATTGATTCATCGTCAAATTGTCTGATAGAATATAGGTCCGTGATGGAGACCTTTTTAGTGATGTTGATATAAAAGTGGTCAAGAAATAGTTGAGCTAGTTGGGTGAATGTAAAAAGAGAGTGACTGGCAATAGAACTATACCAATCAAGGGCAGCACCAGAAAGTGACATGGGAAATGTGTGTAGCAATAATGCATCATCATGGGCTATAAGGTAACAAGCATGTTTGAATGCTTGTAGATGTTGATGTGGGTCCTCCTTACTCTAAAAGTGAGTAAACTTGGGAAGTTCTCACTGACTAGGATATGGTTAGATCGAGACTGAAGGATGAATGGGTTCATTATAGATTTGTTCATATGAGAGGACATTTCTTGAACCCAAAATAGATGTCTCAAGATTAGACATTTTGTCCACCAACATCTTGATTAGATCGGTTGGTGGATTTGCAGGTGGGGTGCCCCCTAGGTTGTAGGGCACTTGGAAGGTGTGAGGATGGGCATATGACGTAGTTGGTTGCGCTTGTATAGGTGCAACATATTGGTAACTAGTCATAGGGACTGATGTTGAAGCCAAGGGTGGTTATGTCATGAAGCTAAGAGGCACAACTTGGTTTGATGTCGCTAGAGGTGGTTGGATGGTGGCAACATTAGCCAGAGGATGAGTATTCACACTTGTGTTGATGGGTGCAAGAATAGGTGGGATGGAGACAACTAGGTTTTGGAATGGTGTAGAACTTTGTTGAATAGTTTGCGGTTGATGGGGCACCGAAACCCTGATGGAAGTAGGTCCAAAAATAGAAGGAGAAGCCACACTTTGAAGATTGGTCATGGTTGGGTTATTAGCTGAGGCAATGGCTTGAGTGTCTATGGGATGAATTGTGGAGGCGATTGATACAACTGCCATCTCAACTAAGGAAGTTGGCATCCCATAAACTAGGTTGCCTAAAGAGTCTCGCATTTGACTTCTCATGAGATAGTGCTGAAGAGCCTTGACATTAAGGTCAAGGAACCTTTCAAAGTCTTGGTCCCCTTTGAGAACAATAGGGGGTTGAGTTGGGTTCGGTAGGGTAGGAGTTCATTCAGTCTCTAAATGATACTCCATTAGAGGACTTATTATGGAGGGTGAAGGCAGAAGTGGTTGTTGCCTTGCGTGGTTAACAAGAGTTTTGGTTTGACTACGTGTCAAAACCATCCAAGGCAAGAGGGGGGTTTAGGTTTTGAAAACTATATGTTTCAGCCTCAAAAAACTAGAATTAGTGTCTTTAACAGCCAAAAAGTCAATTTTTTAGCTTGCTGTTTGAGAAGAAAGATTTTTGGACAGTGACCGACGTCGGTATAAAAACTAATGTCAGTGAAGTAAATTGCCGATGTCGGTCAGATAACCGATGTTGGTGAAAATAGTTGCCGATGTCGGTGGAAAAATCGATGTCGGTGTCTGTGTATTTCCAAAAACTTTAGAAAATTGAAAGTTTTTGGAAGAAAGAAGAAAGTCTGAGTTGTTTTTAGATCTTAGAATGCGACCTCACCAGCTCAAAAAATTAGATATAGATAGAAAAATAGATGAAGACAAGCAACCACTAAACGTTAATTCCTAAGAATAAATTTTAGAATCGTGTTGGCTTATGCCTTCGAAGAGTGTGTTTGGGAAGTTGGGTTGTAGAATGAGTCCTAGAAGAAGTAGCCTAAGGTTGGTTTCGGGTTAGTTTTGGTGCTCAAAAGTCTGTATTAGGTTCCGTACATGGCCTGGTGCTAGGAACTTGCTCCCCTCACTTCACAAGCCCAAAGCCAAGCTGGGTCACTTAGCCAATATATACTTCCCCTAGAGTTTATACTCTGCTAGAGAATAGAGTGGGTTCTCCCCTTGGTAGTGAAGTCCAAGTAGGATTACTAGGTGGGGTAAGGTATCCGCTAGGTGATGAAATCCTAGTCGGACCTTGTCTCAGGTATGTTTAGATGTTTGATTTTGTGAATGTGGTCAGGATGTGTAACATAAGTGCACTACATTTTATTCATAATGCATTTTTAAGTTACTAGATGAGTGGACTAAATATGCATTTAAGCAGAAATGAGATGCAATAGATTTTAAGCCCAAATTGAAATGTTTTGTTCGGATGCAAACAAGTCGAGAAAAGGTTAAGAGTATGAATTTCACTACTCTAAGATGTGAGAGGAAAGGTGACAAGAAGAAAAAGAAAGTTCTTTTTAACTTGCGCTTATGGTTTCCTTTTGAAATAGAGAGAGAAGGAAGGATGTAAGAAGAAAAACCTAATGCACCTATATGAATGTTTGCTTTTAGAAGAAATGAACCCAAGGAAAACTCTAGGGGTCCCACCAGGTGTGCCAGAATGTTTCCACTCGTTTTTTGCTTTTTTACATTCAAAAGAAGTAAGAAACTAGAATAATGGTCAGGGGTTTATATGTACCCGAATGAAGTTTGCGCACCGTATCTAGACGATTGAAGGGACTCCTCTTTGGCTATGGAGGATGACACCTGTAGAGAGAAAGACTTAAACAAAGAGATTTTTAGATGGATATAAGGTGGACTACCAAGCAAAGCTCGGTCCCAGAAGTGCAAAGACTTCTTTGAGGGATGACAGTCCACTAGTTGATAAAAGAGTGTCGAATAAATAAATAATAATGACTTAAGAAAAGAGAAATAGATAATGCATACCTGATTCCTGTAATCTATCTATCACAGTCACCGACATTGGTAGTTTTACCAGCATCAGTTTGTCAAGGTTGCCAATTTCATTTATTATACCAACGTCGGTAGGGGAAATGGATGATGTCGATCAGGGCAATGGCCTTGGGTAAGTTTTGGACAGGGTTGTAGTTGACAGAGGGGTCTGGAAGGTCTGTCTGGGTCTGGAGGTCCATGCAAGATTACAGGGAAGCCAATAGAGTCTTAAGAGGGACAAGGGGTAGAGGACAAGTTGTCAAAAGGAGTAAGGATATGGGGGAGGTCTCTCAGCCTCTCTGAGAAGAAAGTCAGGTTTGGTGTGGTCTACAGTACTTAGAAGTAGCAAACAGAGACTGATTACAAATACATTCTAAGTTAATAGAATGAAATAAAAGAAGAGTAATTAGCTCTTACTTGTTGATGGAGTGTAGAAGACTTGTTGATGTGGCTGATGTATAAGACTTCCTACAATGTCTTTAACCCAAAGTCTAGAGCTATTTCTGTAGAGTGCCTGTAGCCTATGATGCTTGGTGTGCATCTAAGAGAGAGAGAGAGAAAGGTTGAATACCAGGAGCTAGAGAATTAGCCTTCAGGTCTATGATTAGTTTTCCATTTGGCCTGCAAGTTGGTTTTAAGCAACCAACATTAGCGATCCCACTGACGTCGGTCGACAGGTAACCAACATTGGCAGCTAGAAGATAGGTAAAAAGGCTATTTTTAGCCTTTTGCCCATTCCTCCGTCTACCGAGTTTAGTGGTCGTGGTTAAATGGTCGAAGGCGGGTTAAATAGGTGTGAGAGGTTAGTGGGAGGGTTAAAATGATTAGTTAGAGGGTGATAAATGAGGGTATCCAAGGGTGAGGAATCAAAGGGTGAGGTGTCAAGGGTGGTGTGTCATGGGTGAGGATTTATTAATTTAAAATAGGTATTTTCTTTTAAATTAATAAGTGTGTGGGTTAGGAATGTTTAGAAGTGGACCAAGGGGACCAAGCGGGAGTCGACCAAGGAGTAGACACAATTTTGGTGTCTACACAATGTTTCCATTGAGATATCAACATGATCATTTTATTGATAGAGTGGTGGGATCATACCACCAATAAATTTTGGCTTCTGATTGGTGAGATGACCATCACCATAGAGGACATCCACTACATCTTAAAAGTACTGATTCTAGGTGATATAGTATATACAATTGATGAGGTTAGGTGATTGGTGGTTTGGAATGCTTGTATGATGAGGGTGCTAGAGATATCAGATTCTTTGTAGGGGGTTCTCCTTCTAACCACTATATGTTCAAGATCTTGTTGAGAGACTAGTGTTAACCATGATGATGTTGGCACTAACTTTCTACATTTTTCTTGATTCTAATGGAGGATAATTATCATGGAGCCTATTAGGTGTGATAGTAAACATGGTTGAGTTTAGGACAATGTTTAGTTGGGCACCCACATTGCTAGGGTAGATATACAAAGAGCTATGAAGCTGGCATACTAGATGCCACTCAGGGTTAGATATTACATTTATTTTACATTATTAGGAATATGAGCACATCCATGTGATTCACCCTAGAGGGACTCCATGGGCCATGTTTGGGGATATGGTGTACAATGTAGGCTTCCTTCAGTGGAAGGAAGACCTAATTATACCACATATAAATAGAGTAGTGTATGATTTGGTGCACTATAAATAGGTCTTTAGTGAGTTGCAAATAGGGGGAATTATTTGAAGGCCCTATTTAGACTTTCCAACATGGCCAAGTATAGTGGTTGAGATAGGTGATGTGGCTTTAGAGATATGGGTTCACGGATGATGACTAGATGACCTTGAGATATTTTATTTTGATAGGGTCTAATGGTAGTTCAAACTATTATAGGATATTTCATCAGCCCCATGATTGTGTAGGTAGAAGGAAGCAGAGCTAGACTTGATAGCACCTGATACTTTAGTGATTTTGATGGGGCTACACGAGGAGCCTGCAACTACTAATATAGACAACATGGGGTACATGGATGACTATGCATCATGGTTTGTAAATGAGATGGTGATGAGGTTAGAGAGAGTAGTGATCCTTGATAGGAGATAGTGTAGGATGAGGTGAGATGAGAGGTGGAGCAGGAGGCTCCAAACGTATACATAGAGGAGGCACCATTATAGGAATGTAGTCCATATTGTAGGGTTTAATGGGTTTTATCCCCCAAGAGGGTTTCCCACACATCTCTTGTGTTCATGTGATGCATGCTTTTGTTTCATGATTTTTATGTATGTTATTTCACAATGATGTTTATAGATCAAGATGGTGCATGATGGAATGATTTTGGAATTGAATGTAGATTATGGTATACTGATTCACCTCCCCTCTCAGTAGCTACTTTTGATACTCTATAATAATTAGTATACAAAAAAAATAGTCAAAATTTTAAATATGGTTCATAAAGTATAAGAAATTAATCCTTAAAATCCAAACATGAATGTAAATATGACCAAGTGTACTATCCACCACCAAGAGCATTTGACCTAGAAGTCTTCCTAGTGGTCATACCAAGAAGAAACCTGCTTACTAGTTTTGCTTACTTAGTGGAGTGATGGAGAAATAAAATGGTTTTAGCCCATTTTTGGCACTTCAAAATTATGTCAACTGTGGAAATGAGTCTAAGGAAGTTTAAGATTCATCCTAAAATATCTTCCCCTGTGCCACTCTCCTCATGGGTTGTACAAATACAAAAACTTCTTTTTCACTTATTTTCTTGATTTTTAGTTAACACATATAAGTTTTTAGTTAGTCCTAACATTATTGGCAAATAATATGACATAGACTAACATGAGGAACATTATAATGGAGTATAGAACACTTGGATACCTTAGAAAACCATACCACCTCATTTTTTACCCCTAAATGACATAAAATGACATAAGGACTAATAAGGACTATAACCAAGGCTAATAAGACCTTAAATCACATAAAATGGAAACTTAACACACCCTATGACATTATACTAGACCCCTATATCAAGATTTGTACTATAGGGGGTTGACTCATTTTGAATTGTGTTCAAAATACATTCTTAGTGATTTCCCAAGGGTGGTATACTTTCTATGCCAAGACAAGTAGCCTAATCCTATCCAGTGGGCCATGGATTCACCTATACACAAGTTTGACACACAATTTACCTTTGACACCATACCAAACAAAAAATAAATGACAAATAAAACAAGACACACCAAAGGAAACACACATGTGTTCAACTAGAACACTTATGGAACACAACACAACTAAAATAAAACACACACCTATTCTACTATTTAAAAAACCACACTCTTGAGGTGGAAAACATCTTGTCATACCTCAACTAGGGTCAAAGATAGTTCTACTTGAATCTTTGTCACTCCATGAAGTAAGTCTAGTATGAGAAACATGTTCATCATCAATCACTTACATTTATGAATGTTCAAGAAGTTTTCTACCTTTGTGACTTCTTAGGCCTGCAATTGAGTTATTTTGGGCCTACATGAATTATATTTCTTTATCTATAAGATCCTTGATTGGATTTTTAATCCTATTGATAATTTTCATATCTGACTTACACTCCTCAACCTATAGATTAGAATGTATGATAATTACTTTAACCTCTTTATCTTCTTAAACATAATCTACTTGATGTTTAGGAGCATTAATATTTTCTTCACCATGTTCCAACACCTTTCTAAATGATTCTACCTCAGGTGGATTTATTGACTATCATGGAAGCACAACCAAATTTGCCTTGACCTCATTAGATCCTTCTAGGACTATAGACTTTTAGACAACAATTTGAAGTTCATATTACTTCATAATATGGTCCTTAATCTCATGATTGATAGAACACTTAAGATCTTGATTATTAGTCTCATTAGGAAACACATCAGATATACATTTTTTTGGAGGAGAGGGAACATTACTCAATTGGTCAAACTCTTGACATATGGCATTGAATCTTAGCCATAAGCCATCCTCCTCTTCTTCATGAGTGCCATCATCAAGGGAATATTTATTAATATCATGTATAAAGACATCATTATTCCCACTATGGTGGTCAATTATATTCTTCAACCTATCATCATCATACTCATGAATCATGTAGTTACATTCAATAGCTTATGAGAAGGAATGTTTGACACTTACTTTAACTCCCTCAAATGGATCTTCATGCATGATATAAGTGTCAAGGTCAATTTTCTCAAAGTATGCATAAGTATCATACTCATAATCATCTACATCATATTCATATATAAACAAGTCATAAATTCCCTCAAGTTTAGAATCACCATCATCCATATTAGACTCCTTCTCATTAATCACATAATTAAAGTTAGAGCTTATTTCAATGTAGGGCTCAATGTGAAACCTTGTAATAGGCTAAGTTATTATGGTCACCTTGGTCCCATACCTTATCCTAAAGGCCAATAAAAACCAATTAGCTAAGATATGGCCACATATCTTGGTTGTAAAGTCTCTTTAAAGAAAAATTTCAAAATGAGCAGGAAGATCAATAACAACAATGTCCTAGAGGATAGGGAAACTAGGACAATCATGAAATGAAAACTTCAAGTATTTTATCAACCTTATTATCTTAGAAAGTGTACCATCTAGATGAATCACTCCTTTACTATGGGGTTCATATTTTAGGCCCAACTTATCATCTACAACCTTGGGCATGACTGATGTAGAAGCACCACTATCAACTATGTAATTGTGGACTAGTTTGTCACCCACTATGAGAGTGGAGTAGAAAGGTGGAGACTTATCATCTTTATTAAATGGTTAAATAGTGGTGTTAGGGGAATTTGTATGAGAAACATGACCATGAATTTGACTTGAAGGTGAAGGACTAGTAGAAATACTAGATATCTAATTTTTTAATAGCTCCTTTTAGCCAGGAATATAAAGGACATCCCACAAGGAGATAGATGCTTTGGAACTTTTCAATGAATCCACTATGTTTAAAGTAGTATTACTCACCTTAAGTAGATATTACAATGTTCTGACTTGAAGGAGGTGTAGGAGCTTTAAGGATTACCATACTTGAAACCATGCTTTGTTGCCTTGGAGTAAGATTAGATGAACTTGTAGGCATGTTATTACCATTCTTGGCCCTTGAATTGTTTGCAACAGAAGTTCTTTGATTGAGTGAAAAAGTGTCTTCCACTAAGAAGTTAGTGAGTCTTTCTCATTGAGGCTACCAATCATTATTTTCTTGTATCATTACATCATCTTCAACTAATAGGAGAGGATTGATTCCTCCTTGAGAAAGTAGGGATTACTCTCCATTCTCATTAGCATCCATTAATTGGCCTTGTTTCCAATCTTCTCTTTACACTAAGTTTTTATGCACCAGTACCATCTCTCTTCCTTTGGTGGTGGAATTGGGATTATAAACATTAGCATGTCTATTGAATTTAGGCTGCCCTTAACCTATTCCTCTCCTATATTTTTGGCTAAATTGTTGTTAATAGGGGTATGGATTTTGATAATCATCTTGTTTCATGTTCCCTCTCCCAAGATTAGATTCTAACCATTGAATATATGCATCCTTGTCCATAACATTATCTACCTTCTTAATAGATTATTAGGCTTGGTATTAGCACTTAGAACTCGGTCCACACTTGGAGTATCAGTAGGGGTATTAGGAAGCATAGGCATAGACACCTTAAGAGGCAATTATATTTATTAAATGATTTCATTCTCAGCTCTGATAGCAAGTTCATATGATTTGATATGAGTGAAGATACCCATGGATTAAAGCATGATATTAATATCAGTACCAATAGCTCCTATGTAGGTATGGAACATAAAGATAATAGGTGGTCTCATTGGAGGAGGGAATCTATACCAAGTCTATTAAAACATCTCATTGAACTCATGTATTATTTCCTTAGGGACTCTCTTAATTACATTGAGTTTATGTATGAGATAGGTATGGTCACTTTCATCTTCAAACTTTAAAGTTAACAACACTCCAAATTCATCCCATTATGTGATTCATCCACTGGGTAAAGTCCTATACCAATTAATGTATTTCCCTCTAAGGGACATGGTAAGGAGCCTAATGGAAATATTATCCTCAATAACATTATGGAAACTATAAAAATTAGATATATCATTGATGTGTTCACTAGGTGTAATATGATGTTCACCATTGAATGTAGGCACACTTTTTGTGGCATTAGGATGAATGGCATCATATGCTTGAAAGTGAATTAGATTTTAAGTATTTAAGGTGGGAAATGAATGTTTCCTAGCCATGTATTATTTAATATATTCAACTTATTCAATATTTTCAATTTATTATCTAGTAAAATCTTCTTGGTCTTCAAAAGGCAAATTATGACGAGGATATTGAACTTCAAGAGGAAGTTCAAGCTGAATAGGTGGATTGATAGGGTTGAAAACTCTACTAGATGATGAACTAGTAAGGACCATTAAGTATGAGAGTAAGTATCTAAAAAAACAATGGCCTTGAAACATATTTTACCTTGAATGGAGTCAACAAATGTTGAGTAGAACACCAATTTACATATGATGTTGTCAAGACTAACATTCACCTTAACAAGTTGTCTTAAGGATAAGGGGCCAACCAAGCATGCCATAACTATTGTCACCAAATATTTCATCCTAGAAGAGGGTGTTCAAGCCTCCTCTATATTTGGGTAACATGGGAATACTTCTAGGTATGTGGGTTTACCTATAGGTAGAAGTAGACCTTTAGGTTTAAGGGCTAGCTCCCTAAATGTATCTTGAAATGCTTATCACCTACTAACTAGTTTCTTGTGGTAAAAGGGATATAAGTTTGAATGAAAATAAAATACTCTAATGTGGTGATACACAAAAATTATTTCCATAATACCATCATACTTATATCACAATTAAACAAGACCTACAAATGAGCTTCCAAGTCTTATGTGATTCTAACATAAGTATTTCAGCATAGAGGTGATATGCATGAATAAATAGAAGGTAAGTGAACTAGAGGGTATATTTCACACTCTAATAACAATTTAACACTTTAAAGTATCATAAAAAATTATCTATACTCTATATGACCTATTAGAATAGGAACTCTTTCATAAACATGAAAGGATAAGGAAAAAAAGGATAGAGTAGTATCACTAAATTTACCATACATCACTTTGCACACTTATACAAATGTTAATGAACTCAAAAATAGACTTGAATTTATTTTTAAAAGTCAAAATACAATGTAATTCTAGTAGGTATTTGCCATACATGGTGTGGTTTTAGTCTACAAGAGCCAAAATGGCTACTACTTATAGAATTAGAGAGAGAAGAGAAGAAAATGAAGTCCAAGGGTCACTAGGACATGTGTCATGCTGATAAAATGAGTTATAAATGTAGGAGGGATGAATATGTAACAAACCATGTAAGGTATACTTGGATAAATGTCCCTTAAAACATGAAACTCTTGAAATGTGGTGTAGGATTCCTCATTGCTAGCTCAAAAACCCACCTTCATCATTTGTCCTTTTTGGAACATACCAAAATAGACTAGGAATATATGTGATGATTTAAATAAGAGGGAGGTGTTGTATACATGCTCCAACATGCATTTGAGGTGTCCCTAATCATCATGATTCTTTTGAAGATGATTTATCACTACCTATAGTCTAAATAACTCCTTTTCTACTCATCCCTCACACTTGGAACCAAATTTATCTTTATTTTTCCAATATAATATATAAAAGGGAGTGTATGACACATATTAGGTCCCATTGTAGCCATAAATTCCTTAATTATACCTTAAAAATCCTCCCACTTGAATTTTTTACTCTCTCATTAGCTTGTTCACTATGCCAATTTTGACTGGCTAAGATGAAGGTATTAGTAGAGACACTTGTGATATCTTTGTTAAGCATGGAATATACTAAGAGAGGGGGGGTGAATCAGTATATTATATATCTCATAAATCTTTCCTTTAACCAAATTCCACTTAATCAATCATTCAAGATATGCAATAAAACTCAAACAATAAACATCACACAAGATAGAGAGAGACACCAGATATAACGTGGAAACCCAATGTGGGAAAAACCACAGAGAATCAATCTCAAATATATTTGTGAGAACATCCCCACAAGAGCACCATACCCCTTTTCCAAGTACAAACCTCAGCTACAATTCATGAGCACCAACCCACATGAGCTTCAAACCCCTTTGTCGAGCACCAACCCAACACCTATTCATGAACACCAACCCCTTTACCGAGCACCAACCTAGTAACAATTCGTGAGCACCAACCCACAGGAGCACCAACCCATTTTTGTATACCACACACCTATCTCTCAATGTTTATATCTCAACAAATGATAGATCAATACAACATCTCCTTCCTCTCTCTCACTTTTGCTCTTCTAAGCTAGATATAACAAATACAAGTCATCTCTCACAATTGCTCTTCTAAGCTAGATATTACAATATCAAATCAACCTCTCACTTCCACATTACAAATGGCCACTCAAGCCTTTATTTATAGCTTTCCAAATGACCTTTGGCCTTCCCCCTTTGTGACCTTTCAATCCTCATGGAAAATGGAACCAATCTGGGATGACCCTTCATATCCAAGCATTTGAAAAGTCATGTGGTGACCCTTCATGACCAAAAATGTCTTTCCCACTTTTGTCTTTATCTTTGGTGACTTTTTGTATTCCTTAAAGTGTCCCTTCATGAGAAATTCGCCCTTTACTCTTTTGTCTTCACTTGGTGACTCTTGGTATTCCCCAAGATGACTCTTCATGGGAAAATGCATCCCATCCTTCTTTTGTCT
Organism: Torreya grandis; assembly: GCA_037957365.1. Lineage (NCBI taxonomy): Eukaryota > Viridiplantae > Streptophyta > Pinopsida > Cupressales > Taxaceae > Torreya > Torreya grandis. The sequence continues at coordinate 22,707 of JARHVA010002072.1, forward strand.
TTATCCCGTGACTCTTCAACTTCTCCATGGGCCCTTATTTTGTCTCATATGCAACCAAACATATATTTGTTAATATTAAATAAATATTAACTCATATTAGCCAAGATAAATAATATTAAATGCAATGGGGCATTTATCACCAATAATACTAAACCTTTGACATCAATTACAATATTTCCAACAATCTCCCCCTTTGTCATTGATGGCAACCTCAATCTTGAAACTGCCACATCTTGTCACCTGCACATACCATCATCTGAAAACATACAGTAACTCCCCCTTACTGTAGCAACCTGTACCTATTTCTTGTACTTGTTTTCTGCACCTATACCTATACATGTACCTGTTATTCTCCCCCTTTGACATCAATGGCAAAGGGCCTACCTGGATCTAACACTTAGCTCCCCCTCACTTGATGCTGAACATCAATGGCAGGAAGTAATAGAAATCACTCCCAACTCCTCTCGCTGATCTTTGAGAAGATATCTGATTTTACCTATCCTTTGAGAAGATATCTGATTTTACCTATCCTTTGAGAATTTGGAATCAACTCATTTGAATATTTCCTTCCGTATGAAACTTTAAGGTGTATCCTTGATCACATATTTTCCTTACACTCAATAGATTATGCTTATATAACATTCTCAGTCTTGGTTCTACCATTATCCAAAAATAAAATACCTTTTCTGGCTATCCTGGCAGTGGTTTAATCTTCAAATCTCACTATACCACCATTGATCTTCTTTACTCTTATCTCCTATCATATGCCTCGAACATCTACTATCAACGAACCATGGCTGATCTTTATCTCTTACATGCAAAGTTGTTTGCACCAACATAGAATCTTCAGGTTGTTTCTTCTGCCATGAACACGACTGAACCTTCTTCCTGATGAATGGAGCTTTGAAACTTTGATCCTTCTTGATTGAATCTGCATGAGTATCCTTTTCTTTCTCTCTTAAACTATTAGCTCTTTTTCAACATTCTAATTTCTTATGACCATAATCATTTGAAACATTGCATATGCAAGAATCATTCTAATAGCCTCAAACCATAATACTGATGCAAAATTTTATTCAAAAATATATTCCCTCAAAAGATATACAAATTAATCTGTCAACTCACCTTCTTGTCATGCAAAATATCCAAGACCCAATAGCATCCACCATGCTTCAATTTTTAAAAGTGTCTCATTGAAGCCTAGAAGAGACACCCCACACAATAGGGTTCTATAAATAAATCTCAGGAGATTCCCACATCTCCTTTATTTCTTCCTTGATCTTCTTGTTTTTTTATTTTAGAATCCATTTAAGCATGTCTAACCTTTTTGACCTACTAACCTTATCATTTATGATGTTTTTCTTTTTCTCAACTTTTACAACTATCTTATCTTGACAAAGCTCATGCTCAAATGTAACAAGAGATTCTACACAGTCCTTCCTATCTGATTCTTTATCTACTATAGCAAGTAATTCATTTTCATTCTTGAACTCAACCTGATCAACCTTTACTATTTTAGGTCTCCAAACCTGAATTTGTCTTTTCTCATATTTTCTAGGGTCTCTGTAACCTTTGACATACTTTGAATATCTCTTTACTTTATTTTGGCATAATCTAGCAATATGGCCAACCTCATGACAACAGAAGCAAACAATATTTCTCATACCTTTTTCTTGAATGTGACTGAGATCTCCCTTTGACTGATTGCTTCTCCTCATACAATCTCTTGCCCTATGACCAACATGATGACAAACAAAACAACAACCATGAAAAGAATTTGAAAACTTGAAAGCATTGGGCTGCCTAATTGGCTTCTTTGATTTGCCTGCAAAACCTGCATCATTCTTTCCTTGGACCAATATTTCATGATATTTCTCAACCTTGATTATAAGCTTCTCATGATTATCCTTTAAAGAACCTAACTCATCCTTCAAATGATTACACTCTGCTTCTTTTGATGTTAAAATTGAAGTTACAACCTCTAACTGATTCTTAAGATCTTGAATAAATATCTTATTTTCTTTTACTTCTATAGCCAACTTAGAATCTAAGATACACACCTTTTCCTTAAGAGCCTCAACCATAGATTTCAATTCTTGATTCTCCTTCTTTAGCTTCTTGGCCATCTATGCTTTTCCTTTGATTTACCTTCAAGCTGTTAAACCCTTTCTAAAGGAACCTGCTCTGATACCAATTGTTAAGCACAGAATATACTGAGAGGGGGGGTGAATTAGTATATTATATATCTCATAAATATTTCTTTAAACCAAATTCCACTTAATCAATCATTTAAGATATGCAATAAAACTCAAACAATAAACATCACACAAGACAGAGAGAGACACTAGATATAACATGGAAACCCAATGTGGGAAAAACCACAGAGAATCAATCTCAAATATATTCGTGAGAACAACCCCATAAGAGCACCATACCCCTTTACCAAGTACAAACCTCAGCTACAATTTGTGAGCACCAACCCATAGGAGCTTCAAACCCCTTTGCCGAGCACCAACCCAGCACCTATTCATGAGCACCAACCCACAGGAGCACCAACCCCTTTGCTGAGCACCAACCCAGCAACAATTCGTGAGCACCAACCCACAGGAGCACCAACCCATTTTTGTATACCACACACCTATCTCTCAATGTTGATATCTCAACAAATGATAGATCAATACAACATCTCCTTCCTCTCTCTCACTTTTGATCTTCTAAGCTAGATATAACAAATACAAATCATCTCTCACAATTGGTCTTCTAAGCTAGATATTACAATATCAAATCAACCTCTCACTTCCACATTACAAATGGCTACTCAAGCCTTTATTTATAGCTTTCCAAATGACCTTTGGCCTTACCCCTTTGTGACCTTTCAATCCTCATGGAAAATGGTGCCAATCTTGGATGACCCTTCATATCCAAGCATTTGAAAAGTCATGTGGTGACCCTTCATGACCAAAAACGTCTTTCCCACTTTTGTCCTTATCTTTGGTGACTTTTCGTATTCCTTAAAGTGTCCCTTCATGAGAAATCCGCCCTTTAATCTTTTGTCTTCACTTGGTGACTCTTGGTATTCCCCAAGATGACTCTTCATGGGAAAATGCGTCCCATACTTCTTTTGTCTTTATCCTGTGACTCTTCGACTTCTCCATGGGCCCTTATTTTGTCTCATACGTTAATATTAAATAAATATTAACTCATATTAGCCAAGATAAACAATATTAAATGCAATGGGGCCTTTATCACTAATAATAATAAACCTTTGACATCAATGAAAATATTTTCAATAATCTTATACTATAATAAATATACATTAAGGGTTATCTCAGGTCTTAATATATTTCCCAAAGTTACTTTCATCCTTTGACTCTCCCTTGAACCTATAAAACACCAAAAATTGTCAAATAAATCCATTTTCCTCCCTGATCATACAAGTAGGATAGAACTCAAGTTAATGGGTAGGATCCCTAGATATTAATATAAAAAATTGAATTGTATCCCAAGACATTATATTCCATTTGGATGCATCTCCTAATTAGTCTTCCTAATCAGGTCACTCCCAAGGGTTTTAGAGGGTTTAGAGTGAGTTTCACCCTTATAATTTTTTCATAAAGGTATGTCATTTAACTTGTAGAAAAATTTCACAAAAATATTTATAAATACCTTCTTAAACATCCTCCAACTCCTTATAATCCCATGCACAACCTCCAAGTAGTTGTGAGCATCTGAAATGAGCCTTTCGAGCTTTGTTCTCCATTCTGCATAGGCTTGAGTTGGTCTTAAGACAAAATTGGATTCATTATGGATTATTCTACATGATAAAATATTGAACACACCTTATAACTACCTAAAAACATGTTACAATGAGTTATAATTTTCCTATAATGCTATAAGTGGTAGCAAACCCCTAAAAGGGCAATATGCCTAGTCTAGACCTAAAGGTCTTAACTATATGCTTTGTACGTTTGAACCACTTGACCTATTTCTAACCCATGTGAATTATTTTCCATATTTTTCCATATGTGACACAATTATAAACATCTCCTTGAAAGTTTTCATTAACTTATATCTCACCCTCTCATCTTTATTCCTTCAAAACATGTAAGTTTACATCTTTGGGGAGTGCCCTCTGTCTGAAACAAAATATAGTGAAATTACCCTATTTTATCATCAAAAGTGAACACATGAAAGTCTTATATAAGTGATGGAGATTATATATAAAACTTTCCAAGGTTTTATGGTACCCATAACATCCTCAAAAACTCTAAAATTCAAGACAGACTTGTGGAGACTATTGACTATGTGCAGGGTCTTGAATATAAACTGTATGTTGCATTATGAGATACTTTATTTTCATTGTATCCATGTTATATGAGTGTTATAGGATGGTAATTACCACTATGGGGTATATTAAATATATATTTTCATCTTCATCTACTTAGTTAAAATCAATTATGACTATGTTTTCTTGCCTTGAAGGTGCCTGTAGGTGTATATACATGATTGGACCTTGAATACATGTTTATATGCTCACTTATAATCTATAAGTTAATTTTATAGTTGTTTAGACATATTAAAATCATTCTCATACTATTCCAACATCAAGAACACCATCTTTTATCTCACTATAAACTACAATCAGCTATAGTTGACCAAGCAGGGGTCCTGTAGGTGAACATTAGCCTTGAAATCATTGTTAAATGGTCTTTTGATCCCTTTGGAAGTCTTGAATCAACTTATAATTATAAATTTTTCATGTTTATAGGCCTAGTGTCTTCCAAGGTTTACCTTATGAATTGGTGAATCACCTATATGCAGGTTCTAGGTGGATATTCTAAGGGCAAGGCACCTGTAGGTGATGTTGTGAGTCCATATCATGCATTTCAAATCCTTTTTCGATGATATTTAAAGTATTGGTGTCTTATTTACTAAATAATACCATTAAATCATGAATGTATGCCTCCATACTATAAATTTTAGTTGTGAAATCACTTGAGGGTTCAAATCCTTTTGAAATCACTAAATGACTATAGTGAACAAATTTGCAACTTTAAAGTCTTCTAGCATGAAAATCAATTGGCTAAATCTCTTAGTTATTTTTGCAAGGTGTTATCTAAGGATAGGGATACAAAGTATGATAATTTGGATTGATAAAAGATATATGGAACACTATTATATATTGACACCAAAAGTATTTAGGACTCTATTTTAGAGCTTTTAAGGAACGTGTCCGTAAAACACAATTCCTTCACTTGAGGTGACTTCTTAAGTCTATTTACTAGTCTAATGCTCCAAACATGCTTGTCATGGTATTTAAAAATCTCTAGGACCTCAAGAAGGTTTTAAAGCATGTAAATTATAATTTTATAAAGAATTTTTAGATCTCAATACTCTCAACTCCATGTTCTCAGTCTCCTATACGTGTTGATTTATTTGCAGTCAAGGCAATGAATGGAAACATACACAATATGCATGGTGTATGAGCATTAATAAGATCCCAACCTTCTCAAAGGTATTCAAGTGAATTTTAACAACCTTTAAATTATTAAAACAATTTTTCAACACCCATTTCAATGTGATATCCTTCTTTTGAGACACCTATAGGTGCATACCAATGGCGTATGACTGTGTGTCATATAGAACTGATTGTCAGAATCAATTGCATGACATTAGAAATGTTTTAACTTGTTTTTTCATTATCTAAGGATGTGATAAACACTTTTAAATTTACAATACACATTCATAACCATTATTAGATCTCAAAACACTTTATTTAGCTTATTATGTACAACAATCATGCAAGAAGTTGATTGTGATTGTTCTTCTTGATTGTAACTCATATGATGCTAGATTTGGAGATTGAAATTGGTAATAAGGATATTTTAAGGACATTTTATATGAATTAAACATAATTTCACATTTAATTTAATCCATTTTAGATAAATATACCTTCTTTAATGGATGAAAACTGACTACAACCTCACTAGCATACTCCACATGCAACCTAAGATGTTTGAACTCATTAAAATAATTCAAAAACTAGAAATAGAGATGGAAAACAAGTGATAAGATATTTAAAATCATATTTAATCCATTTCATTAATTTTATTTTATGGACATACTCAAACAAAAGCAAAACCTGTAGGGTGTGGGGATTAGTATGTAAAAAAAGATAGTCATCTTGTTAAGGATGGTTCATAAAGTATAGGAAACCAATCATTGAAATTAAAAACATGAATGTGAATATTACCAAGTATAATATCCACCACAAAGATAATTTTACTTGGAAGTCTTCTTATTGGTCATACCAAGAAGAAACATGTTGACTAATTATATTTGCCTAGTGGAGTGATGGAGAAATATAATGGTTTTAGCACATTTTTGTAACTTAAAAAGAATTTAAAGCATGGTAATTATTCAAAATAATTTCAATATCCATCCCAAAGTCTCTTCTAATGTGCCACTCTCTTCATGGTCTATATAACTACAAAAATTCCTTCTTTTTCACTTATTTTCTTCATTTTCAATTAACACCTACAAGTTTTTAGTTAGTACTGAAATTCCTAAAAATTAACCTTACATATAATAACATAATTAATGTTTTAAGTGATTATATAACACTTGGATACCTAGGAAAATTGTACCACTTTATTTATGACCCATATATGACCACTTAAATGACATAAAATAACATAAGGACTAATAGGGAATATGACCAAGGTTAGTAAAACATTAAATCACATCAAATGAAATATGACACATCTTATGACATTATATTAGACCCCTATATAAATTTTTGGACTATAGGGGGTTGACTTATTTTAAATTGTGGTTAAAATGGTCAACAGTAGTGATGCTCCTACATCATGAATTAACAATTAAACAATCACTAAACATAACATATAATATAAAAGACAAAATATAAACAATGAAAAATGAAATGCAGTATATACAAGATACCCCCAAGTGTCAAGTTACTTGTAGACATAAGTTAGTTTATTTTATTTTATTTTATTTTATTTTATGATTTTACAATTGTTTTGGATTTATTGGCATCTATACTTAATTGAAGGTCACAAGATGCATATGTTTCCTATTTTTCAACTTTATATCTCATGTCAAATCTAGATAATCTTTGTTGTTCTGACTAGATTTCCTCTTCAATCTCTATTTTAGTTTTATTATTTACTTTGAGTATTACTTGACTAAGATGAGGTTGTTGATCTCACCAAGAGTTATTAGCAAACCATCCAGAGTATCGTTCTCTATTGGGAAATCCTTGTTGAATAAACACATTTGGATATAGGTTTATTTGGTAGAGTTCTATGGTAATTTTGGTTTTTCTTTGTAAAATACAATTATTAAATAGACCCACATTAATATGCCTAATAGTAAACCTAAACTCAATAAACCTTCTAATAGTTATTTGGATCATCATGGAATCGGGACACCTTTCTCTATAAGGGATACAAAAAATGTTGTTAAAGAGTATCAAAAACCAAGGACTAATGAGTTCTCCATATGTACAAAACCAATATCTCATACCCAATTGGTACTGGCTAACCACCAAATACTATAAAAGTCAAAATAAGATAGATCTAAATTGACAATCTTTAATTCCTTAGCAAATCCATAATATTCAAACTTCTTATGGTGTGTATCAAACTTGATCTCAAAATCATGATCTAACTCGTTATAGTTGTTATACTAGTTTAACAAAATAAGTATGCAACATAGGAGTTAGGATTCTTTCTTGGATTATAATCAAGGCATCATTTCATGTTGTTTCTCTTCTAGTTGGCTTAATGTTTTCATTATTTTTTATTTTATTGTCATCAACCAATAAGGAGTTAATTTGTTCATCTATTATTTTATATTGATATTTTATTAGAGCTTTAATCAATGTTTTGTGAGGTAATATTTCTCAAAATTAGATGCTTGCATGCACTTTGATGGATGTTACAACTGATATGTTGTCATGGGATAAGTCCAATAAATTCTATTTATATGAATCCCAATTGGCATGTGTCGGTGACGTGATGTTAATATATTATATGGTAAAGGGAAGAATAGTTTTTATGAAAGGAAAACATACTATATGGATGGTACCAATAAAATTGGCATTGATGCCAAATGAAGCTTCCTTTTAACCATAAAATTATCACTAACATTTTTAAACTTGTCTATTGATGAAGTTATTGTTGGAACCAATATGGATGTTAACATTGATGATGAACCTTCTTTTAATATCAAAAGGAATTGTAGATCATATTTTGACAATAAATTCGATCTTGGTTTTGAGGTGGCCATAAGGAAGGCCTACTAAATTGCATTATTACCAAGTTTCTTTTTCACTGGTCATTTGGAAATGATGGATTTAGGATGAAGAGATTTATGTAAATGTAGAATCTTAAGTATTGGACAGAAGATATATGGTGATTCAATGATGGGTAGATTAAAATATGTTTGGGCCAAGATAGGATCTTTGTCAAAAAAGGGTAATTGATCAAAAATAGTTATTTAGTTGAGAATGGGTGAAAGAATGTGATCTTGATTTGGAAATGGGATGGCCTAATTAGGCTTAGAAAAGATATCTTAGCATACCCTCAAAGTATGATTTTAAAACATGGATATATTTAGATTCATTATGATGTATTCTTTGTAAATCATATCTTGGATAGGGTAATGAAGGATGTTGTAATTATAAAAAGTAGAAAGAAGACTTAGGTGATTTTGGAAAATAGGGTCATTAGTGATAAGATGATGTTATTATGGAACATTTTGGGATTCCCTAATAATAAAATGTTCTAAAGAAGTAGATTGATATTGGAAAGATGGATTTTTTGGAACTATGTTGAAGGTGCAAGTATTTGGATTTTGTGGATTTGTGAAGGTAGATGAATTTGTGAAAAAAGTTTGAATTTGATGGATTCATGAATAAATGTGGATTTTATGTAGTTTGGTTCAAGTTTTATGATGGGTTAGATGTAAAATAAGATGGTTGATTTCAATGAATGTGGAAAGGTTAGTTTTGTTGGGTGTAGGAGTTGAAAGATTGATTTGGATGGAACATAGTTTGATTTGATTAAATTGGGATTTGATTTATGAATGTATTTTGGTTCATGTAAATATCTTAAATTAGTGATTAAAGTTAACCAAATGTTTGATTTAGATCGATGTTAATTTTGGAACCAAATAGATCTTTGATCATATTTTGAGTTGCGATTGGTGGCATTTGATTTATGGATGGTGTAGAACTTGTATAAGAATTTAAATAAATTTGATCATCATAGCTTAAAAATCAATTTGATGTTATCCATAAAGTAAAATTATGACATTGTTTTATGGGTAAACATGAATAAGCATTTATGTTTGAAATTGATTGACAATGTTTGGGTTGAATTGGTTGATCAGAAAACTTGAATGACTATTCATGTTTAGATCTAATTGATTGATGTTTGGTGATGAATACATATTCAAACTTGGATTTGGACTTGTTGGATGGTTGGTTTGACATTGATTCAAATATGTTGTTGAATCAAAATTGGTTTGATAAAATCTTAGGTTAAAACATGGATTATTTGGAGTTGGATTTATGACCAAATTGGTCAAGTTATTATTCCAAATAGTCATACTTCTTGAAATGGTTGATGTTACTAAGGAAATACTTGAATCAATAAAAAAAATACTCAAAACTAAATCAAAATACCAAAGTGACTAAAATTTTGATTGTCAACTAAATAATTTTATTTAAAAAAATAAGGACACATGGCAAACACAAGAAAATAATAAACAAATTTCTATTCTAAATAGTCAAGAAATTACACATTAAAGGTTGAAAACTAGGATGAACTTTGTGAACAACTTTTGAGCCTTCCAATGTCATTGAATCACGTGTACTCTCAATTATGGCCTAATATTTAAAGGAACTAACCATGGAGGATCCTACTATTCCCATGGCCCACTATGTCTAGTTTTGAGGGTGTGTAGAAGGTAGCTTCTTGATGATAACCGCTAAGTGATGCACCAAAGTCGAATAGTAAAAGAGGTTATCCTAGGCTTAAGGTTTAAATAATATTATATAGGGGGAAAACTATAGAATAAATAGATAAAGAAGATGCACACTATTGGGTCTTCTCCCAAATTTATCAACACAAATATGGGGGTCTTAGTGTGTTAAAAATCAATAATATCCTCTTTTGAGGTAGTTATTGAAACCCTAGGTATCGTAGCATGAAATCCCCTCATGTCATGGTGTGCTTAAAACATATAACCACTTAGGAAATTAAAATAAATGGATCCCTATTTATATACCCTATCAATAAATGGGGTTAGGCCTATTACATGGTGGTGAAATCAATGGTCAATACAGCCCCTAAAAAATAAAATAAAAAGTAAGTATCCATTTTTGATTTTTGAGTATTGTCTTCAATGCGATGCCAAAGAAAGAGCATACATAAACACTAATTGGGTGACACATAAATTATGAAATTGTCTTTTATTCCTGAGTATCATCACCAATGTGATGCCAAGGGAGAAGCATACACAATTTCCATAATTATAAATTGAATGCTAAAATTAAATGTGATGTAATTACTAAAATCTTGAAAAACAAAATTGAAAGTGTTAGTAAAAGAAATTAATTTTTGTTTAGCCTTTTTATCAATTATCTTTAACAAGCATTCTAAAAAAAATGGTTAGAATGATTGTTTAGGATTATATCAAGGCAATTTTCAATGGAGAAAATAAAAACCACAAAAGCAAAGAAAAAACCACTTCTTTGTGACAAATTCATAGTTATGCAGAAAGACAAAAAAGTAAAATTGTAATAAATCAAACATAGGGAAAAAGATACAATATAGAAAGCACAAAACAAATAATTTCATGATTAAAGAATAATTTTACTACCCTATATGATGATTTCATAGTCCATAGAGATAAATTCACTGGTCAAAATGATGACTTCATGACCTACAAAAATGATCCTGTTGCTATAGAAGGAAATTTTGCTACACAAAATGACAATTTCACTATTGTAAAAAAATCATTGTTGAGCTTGAAAACATAGAAAAAAAAACACAAAGGGACAAATAGGATGATTTTGCTACTCAATTGAATGATTTCACTACTAGACACAATGATTTCATTGAAAAATGTGTTGATTTTGCTATTTTCTTATAGCAAAAAATTAGAAAAAACTAAAAACATAGATAGAAGCAGAAGGTGAAAAAAATAATGATGTAAAGAAAATAAGGAAAAAGAAACTAAAAATGGGTCAAAAATGATTTCATTTTTATGGGGTACATTTTGCTATTGATGTTTATGAATTTATTGTTACATAGTGAGCATACATAACCGATCAAAAAATGTCTGATAACAACCTATAGATTATACCATCACTCACAAAGACAAGATTAAATTCATATGTAAATAAAAATAACAAAAATCAAATGAAAAATGCTTCTAAATGTAAATATGATGGACATAGGATGCATAAGATGATGGAAAATCCCACTAGGTATGCCAAAAATGTGTGAACTAAATCTAAAAATACTAAGAAATTGACTAATTATGTAATCTTAATCTAATCTAAATTCAACCTAAGATAGAGTAACAAAAAAAATAGTAAACACAAACTTACACTTCAAATATGCAAGTTTACTCAATTGCGATGTAAACTTGTTTTTCTCTTTGAAAATGTGGTTGGTCACTCTTCCAATGCAAAGGAGAATGGGAAATGTTTTGGTGGAAAAGGAGTTTTTTTATGCTTTAATTTTCTTTGATTTACTTGGATTCACTTGTGAATTGAATAGAAATTCATTAGTATATGTTATGATTCTTGCAAATGATGGTTTTCAAGTTTATTTATATTTTTATGGATGAAGATCTAATGATGGAGGATTATTTGAATTTATTAAATGATCTAAATAATGAGTATGGGATTGGTTAGTTGAGTTAGCAGGAATGAGTCAAACTTATTGACAACTCATGGGATGACTCAAAGGAGGTTGAGGAAGTTATGGGTTTAGCTAGGATGAGTCAACATGTGAGGAAGAGTAAGGTGGAAGATGTTGGATGACGTGTAAAATCTAGATGCTATATTTAAAATACGGATTTAAAGTGTACACAATTGACTAATTTGACTTATTCAATTGTTTGAATTTATATGAAGATGTGATGAATTATTTTAAGAAGAATTATTAATATCTTTTAGGTGCATTTTAACACTATATGTAATTTAGGTGTCTACAAAAGTGTAAAGAACCTAGAAATAATATATAGAGAGAAAGAGAAAGTGATGAGAACCAAGTGAGAGAAGAAGAAAATAGTGAATAAGTAGATCAGGTAATTAAGAGTTTGCACATGTATATAAGGGTATTCCATGGAGGAGAAATGGGATTGCCATATAGTTATACACATAACATAGGTTCAAAATCTGAGAAACATGTTGTTGGAGGTACAGACCATTCCCATGAGAGCACACATCCCCCAAGCCTTTTTTTTCAAAAATGTAGAAAATACAATACAACTTTAGAAGACAAGGATTTTCGAGGAGTATTAACAAAATAAATTCACCAAAAGGGTATCAAGGCACAAAATACAACACTTCATGAAGTTGAAAGATTTTTTTTTATAAACAATAAAAGAAGAATATAAACGCATTAGCATTAATAGATATATATCCCATGGTTATGGTACAAGTAAGAGAATTCATCACACAAGTCAAAATTTTGGAAGAAGAAGAGGATGAGGATTCATCTAAGATTGTGTCATCACCACAATGGGCAAGGGCACAATAATGTTAAAATCTCAAGTAATTCCCTCTATCACACCGAATACTCATATATAATTTATATAATAACTGATTATAATACTTATGAGAAATGTTTGTATGGAATTTTAGTTGGGAGCCTTTATCAATATGGCACCCTATGATGGTTCTGCAGACCTTAAACAATAATTGCTCACCTATGATATGAAGTGGTAGGACAAAGGAATTTCCAATGATGTAGTAAAGAAGTGTAAATTGATTGGAGATTTATGTGGTTGTGCATTATAATTCCTATACTATATAAATGTTAATCAATCAGATCTAAAAAAGGTTAAATATATTCTTATCATAGAATTTAAGATCATAAATTGTTCTAGTCAGACCATGTAGGATTGGAAATAAATTTGATGAGTAAAATAAATCATATTTGAATATGATTGCATATTTTTTTTATGTGATGAATAAGGTATAATTTTTTATATAATATAAATATAAAGTAATTTGGTTTGTGTAAGGGCTATGAAAAAGAATAAGGTTCACCCTCACACAAACCCAGTTTAACAATAAGGTAGATGTAAGGGCATTTATGATTAGGGTCAAACAGGTCAAATATTGTGGTGATGAATTGAACTCAAATTTGAATATAGAAAACACTATAAAGACATTACTAAGAGTGATGGATCAATATCAAGAGGGAGAGACAAGCCTAAGTCAGGTCTATGGTACATATAGTGCAGGAAGGAAGGGCATCACAAGAATGAGTTCTCAAGAATCAAAATAGAGTTCTATGAAATGTGCAGAGTGGTGGGACATGTGACATCACTCTCATATTTTAAAACAATATGTCAAGAATCCATATAATGTATATTGTAACTTATACAAGTCACATAATCATGATGAAAAAAATTACATATCACTCCAGGAGCTAAAGGATGACACCTAGACCTGTCTAGAATCCAGATCATCTATAATGGACACTTTCTAGATAAGTCTATATTTATGTATATTTATTAATATTTTTATAAATTAAAAATATATAAAAATACATAACAAATCAATGAATAATTATTGTATATTATTTTATTGATATATACATCTCATCCCTTTAATTTAACTTAGGTAATTGCTTATATAATATCCTAAAAGGTTAAATCAATGAGTTTGGGTCAGTTTTCACTCTCTTTCTGTAAGATCTCAAGACAAATTTATAATTCTAAATTGATTGAACAAAGCTTCACATGCCAATCCAAGCCAACGTGACAAGGAAAAATGATGCAAGTAACACCATTGTTAAAGACTCTTTGATCACATGACTGAGCATATCACTCCAAGGCCAACTTGCTACTCAAACTCACAAGGAAGGTGATGAATACTTATTTTGTCTTCTTTTATTTGTTACTTGAATTGTTCTTTTACTTATTTAGTAGCTAGGATAGAAGCATTATATTTACATATGTTTTTATTAGTTTTATCATATTAACATTTGACTAACCCCCTCTTGGATACCTATGTTATATTAATTAATTTTAATATATTATAATTAATTTTACTCAGATCATTTTTATTAATTTAATTGACACCTATTAGTAACTCATTAAATACATATTCAAAATCATATATCATTCTTTGATTGTGAAATTTACCTAAATGTTACATTAATAAATTATCATTCATGTCTCATTTTGTTTTTCAATTAAACATATTCCAAAATTACAACAAAGGAAAATGAATAATTTAAAATTTTCATATTTAATTACAATATTCTAAATCAATGAAAAAAGTACATGGAAATACAATGTGTATAGAGATTTCAAGAGTTTTGTAGTCTACAATTGTCATTGAAGACTAAATATAAAATAGAAGAGGGATAGCATCATTAGAAGGATTTTTCTATAGCCATATAGCCTTTTGTATCTTATAAACTCATCTCATACATTGAGAGTGACCCTACCCTTCAATGAAAGTGAAGATACAAACTATTGACAAAGTAGGGAGAATCCCAAAAACTATAACTTAGTAGGTGACTCCTCACTATTGTGTTGTATATGATGATATATGCATTCCAACTCTAGTAATAGATTATTCCTAATAACTTCTTAACATTAAAATGGATGGTATAGATTGGTGTTATCTATATTTCATTAAATGGTTATATATAAATGAAATAGCACAAGGGTAATAATCACATCTATATCATGTCAATTAGATGTTAAACTTAGATGTAAGCATAAAATGAATTTATTATGTTGATATAGTCTAAATATAGAAAATACAACTCTGATAAATATATAAATGATAAATAAGTGAATTATTTATCTTTTTCTGATGCTAAATTAGTTCTAGATTTGGAACAACTTGAAAACAACCAGGAATAATATTCCATAATAGTCATCAAATTCTAGTTCAGATGCGTCTAGCTCTCTAGACAGTAACCTCAATTTGGGACAGTTGTATCAATTTTACTATATGGGTTTGATGTTCATGTCTTGTATAGAGTATCTAATTAAACATGATGTGACCACCTAAATTCATTTGATTTTTATTTCACCTTTGTTCTAGTGCATTCAAATCTAGGTCATGGATAGTCACTGCTTGTGAAATGGCAAAAAACTAATTTTTCATCTTCAATGTTACTTTGGGAGCAAATAGGTTAGTGGGCACATGGTTTTGGATTGAACCCAATGTCCCATCTAGAAAAGGATGTTTCCTAAATATCTAGTACTCTAAAGAGGGCATTAGACTAATAAAGTTATCATTTATGTGTTGGCTTGTGTGTGAATCATATAATGTGTAAAGTAAGTAAAATAGTGACCTATCTTATAACTTGGAAAATTTAGTTCTTGGACTATTCCTTGAGTAATTCAGACTTATAGATGTCTAGTCCCTATGACTGGTATAGAAATAAAAATAAATAGAAAAGCTTTGCTTAATTTAGTGCTAGTTGAATGCTCTTTTATTTGATTTCTAAGTGAGGAATGAATGAGAGTTGATCTTGTCTTTATATCAATCCCTTTGGAGTAATAAATCACATTAAATCACTTAGGCCAACAATTAGGTTATGTTTCACTTACAAATTATATGAATTTAGGGCATTAGACACTTACATTGGGACATGCCAGTAATATTGATGCTATTGTCTATCCTGGATATTAGTGTTATATATGTGTATATATATATATATATATAAAATATGACGAGAGGTATAAGGATGGAGTAGATGCGAGACTTATGAAAGTAAGAAAGGTAGAGAACTATGAAGAATAACTAACATCTAATTTTTCTAAGTGTATAAGACGAGGTGATATATAATAAAAAAATATCATCTATGTTTCCCCCATTCAATCTAGTAATGAAATTTCTAGTTTAAAAGAAAGGAATATGTACTTGGGTGTGTATACACACATTGTTTTTATGTATGCCCAACTTGAGTGCTTTGCTAATAACTAACCTGCAACCAGAGCATGTTATAATATAAAATTGGTGCATATAATTTGATTGAAAATACTTGAAATAGATTAAAACTTAAATAGTAAGGTTTAGGAGTGCACCTATGTGTCTATGTAATCACCTTTACTATTGGTAAGTTATTTTTAAAAACATGTATCATTGTAAAGCTTTGAAAATTAATATTAGGAAAAATATAGATAAATATTTAAAGTGCATATATCGAAGGAGAGAGAGAGAGAGAGAGGCACATGCCTCCAACTTTGGAGTAAAAGTGAGTTGTCACTTAGTAGTTGAGATTAGCTCAACCATGTAACCCAATGATACTTATAACTTGTTAAGATTGGATGATCAAGTCCAACCTAAAAACTTGGCAAGATTGAGTGATATATTCACCTCAATCATACCAAAAGGTGAACCAACTAATTTAATAGATTAGTTTAATAAAAGTTTATAAAATTCCATGGGGTATCAATATGAAAAACATTCATGATATGGTAACAATCTATAAAAAAGTTATATAGTATAGAATTGATTTAGATTTTGAAATATTAGGCACATGTTGTATAACATATGCACCTTAGATATGTCTCATGTTGAAACCATGTATAATAATAGTACCACTATATAGAATTATACCAAAATTATGAATTTGAATCATATAATTATGTGATTTTGCCAATTTGGATTATTGTGTAAGTGTGGAGGAATCATGCCCCCACTATATATGGAGAAATATTAAAATAAATATAACAACAAATACAAAATAATTGTTTCCAAAACATACCCATACTATAAAATAGAGATGTTTAATATTGAATAGGTATGGAGAAATGCTTCTAAATCATTCCCCTACTAAATATGAGAACTAATATAAGTATCATTTTTAATGAATGTGTAGAACATGATTCCAAAGCATGCCTCCACTAAATCTGTAAACTATGAATGTGTGGAATCCATGTTCATGTGACATGCCCCCACTGAATCTGAAAACTAATATAATTATCATATATTTAATGAGTATGGATAACATGCTTCCAAAACATGCTTGCACTGTAATCTAGAAACTGTGAATATGTTGAAGCCATGTCCATATGACATGCCCCCACTAAATCTAAAAAATCTTATAAGTATTGTATACTGAATGAGTGTGGTGAATGTGCTTATAAATCATGCCCCCATTGTAATATGGAAACTATAAATGTGTGGAAGCCATGTCAATATGACATACTCCCACTGAATTTGAAAATTATCCCAAGTATGGAGAACATGTCTATATGACATAATGCCACTAATATGTCCCCCTTTGAGGTGAGTGAAAGATAATAACTAGTAGTTACCTCACCTCAAAATGATAATACAATTGTACACTTTGTGAAAGTAACCATATATCATATATAAGGAAACATGTCTAGGTAAATATATCTGTAGAGAGATTTTGAGCACACTATATGAATTTAATAAGATAATTCAAACTCAAAACACAAACTACCTATTAGTAAAGATTTTGGAAATAAATCAGAATGATATTAACACACCAATCCTCAATTTTAATAACCTCTTTCTAGGATTTTCAAATGGATTATGGATATGCTTTGACTCAAAATTTGGATAACATTTTCGATGTTGGATGATTAGATCAATTAACAATTGGACATGGATTCTCCACAAGCTCTCTAGATTGATTTTAGCAAGAAGATGTTATGAGCTTATTTGATTGTTTGAGGGTGGAGGGAGAGTTTTTTTAAATAGGAAAAGAGGAAAGGATCAATGATCCAAATTCAAATATGGGCCATTGATATCAAGGGCTATGAAATTTCCATGGAATTTTTAATTCCTTGGAAATCTCTAGAATTATAAAATTTTAGATGAGGGAGATAAGTTGGGGAAAATTTATAGAATCCTCCAATTCTATAAATATCCCCATAGGGTTTAGGATTTTAGGAAAGGTTAGTGTAGGGTGTAGGTAGGTGGTTGGATTTTTTTTGAATTTAAAATTGGCTAATGGGATTAGGGAGTAGATTAGTAGGTAATGGGGGTTTATTAAAGGTTCAATCAGATAATTAATTGATCTTAGGATGGGATAAAGGTTATGTGGGATATAGGAATATGATATGGGTATTAGGTAAATAGTTAATATAGCTAATAAATATGGGAATTAGGCTAAATTAGCAAGAATTAGTATAATTAGAGGGGAGATTATATTTTAATACATACACTATCATTGAAGTGCATAGAACTAATGTGATCACATGTATGATAAATATCATGGAAATGTCTAGATAGTAATAGTACAAGCTCAATAAACAAATAAACACACACATAATAGTACTCAAAATTAAGTCAAAAATCAATGGTCCAAGGAGAACACAAATAAAAGGCATGTTCAAATTCCACACAGTCAAAGTTATATGAATTAGTCAAATGTTTATAAAATCAATAATGACATATTCAAATTTCCATATAATAAACAATGCCATATGCAAATGGGAATGTTAATACAAAAAATAATGACATATGAAAATATAAATGAAAGCATACTGTTTCTACGCTAATTTCGCTTTCACATTCAAAAGATAGAATTGAGAAACTAAGAGATGATCTAGGGTTAGAAGATACCCAGATATAGTCATGCGCACCAAAATCAGACGTTGGAAGGTACTCCTCTTTGGCTGTGGAGGAATGACACCTGCGAAGAAAAAGAGACTAAACACGAAAAAATGTTAGACGAAGAGACGGTGGGCTATCAAGCAAATGCTTGATCCCTGAAGTAAGAAGACTTCCTTAAGGGATATCAACCCACAAATAAAAAGTAGAATATTTGACGGAAGCAGAAATAATGAAAGACAGAATGAAAGAAATAAAAGATGAAAAGTAGAATGCATACTTGATACGCAGCAAACTACTCCGCACAGTCACCGGTGTCGGTTTCTGTGCCAGCGTCAGTCAGGGAAGGGAATCTACGTCAGTTAAAGTGCCGACGTCGATAGGGGTAATGACTGGCGTCGATTGGGGCAACAGTTTTGGATAGGGTCTGGTCGGGTCTGGACAGGGTCTTAGGATTTGCAGAAAGGTCAGATGTTTTTGTTTGAGGGTTTAGGAAGCCGATTTAGGAGTCAGAGGGATTGTTTGAGGGTTTATGTGCAAGGGGTATGGGCAGAGTTAAAGACTATATATTCTGTAGAGGGTGGATAGAGGTGATACGGGTGGAAGTAGGGTCGAGGCTATAGTCTGAATCTAAATCTGGGTAATGATAGCAATTAAAAATAATAACTAGAGATCAAAATAAAAACATAGAACAAACGCTTACCTGTTACGCGCTGAAGATAAAAGTTGGAGGCATGATTGATGTTGTCATTGTGTCGCAGAAGTTTGATGTAGCAGACCTCCAGCAAGATGACTGAAGTAGAATACCTATACCGGAGAGAGAATGCGAGAGATTGATTGTAGATTGGTTGGATGAAAGAATTGGTTGATCATTTGAAATGAAGAGGTTTTGTTGATTGATACGAAGGAAGGTCCGATAACCGATTGAGAAACGGATTAGCAACCGAATGGATAACGGATAATGGATAATGGTTCCTGCATTTGGGTTGAGAACGTAGTGTTAAAGATAATTGACGTCAGTAGGACTGCCGATGTCGGCCGATAAGTGACCGACATCGGTGACGTCAGCCGGGTTATGACCATCATCAGTAGATGCAGAATGGGGACAAAGGCTAACTTTAGCTCTCTGCTCATTTTTACATGCTGCCAGGGTCAAGGCTTGTGGGAAAATGGTCGACAGGGGTTAAATAGGCGTGGAAAACTAAAATGGGGGTTAAGGGGAAGACGACAAGGGTTAGACACAATTATGGTGTCTACATTTGCCCCTTTTTGTCTTGTTGGTTGTTCTGGACCAATTGCAAGACAAAAATAGGAGTTGGTTGCCCCAGGTGTGGGATAAGGTCGATTCTGTCTTGTTGGTTGTTTAAGTGAACTGCAAGACAAAAATAGGAGGGTTGGTTGCCCTGATTATGGATGAGGTATTCCCCTTCAAAGCAGGAGTCGAGAGAAGGGAACTTAGAATCAGGTGCTGAGTTGACAAATAGTGGATGAAAAAGGGGTGAGGGTAAACACTGCAAAAGTCATGATTGCACATATACCACTTCACGAGATAGTCAGGTTAAATTGTCGCAGGTCGAGGGTCGAGGAGTGTCAAAATTGAAATAATTGGGCCCCAGCATTTAGTCGTCTACTGATTGGGTTATTCAATCTAAGCTGAAGCTCTAATGGTCATCATGTTCCAGGTATCCCAGGCTCAGGAAGTGATCCTAGAAACACGAAAAAGTCACAAGTAGTGGGGATCAACCGGCTTGCGATCCTATACTTGTGAAGGTCAAAAATAGTCTACGCATAATTTTGCTAACTAGTCATGAGGTAGCATACAGGCAAAAAACAACCAAGGCAACATTGTCTTAGAAGTGGTCGAAGTCGGAGGAGACAGGCATGATCTCCAATGGTCATTGGTCGAGGTGGATGGATGGACGAAAGGATGTGGCCGAGCTAACCTCAGAAGACGTTATGTGATTTGAGTGCTGCCTATATAGCCCTTGTGTGAAGGGCCTCAGGCCAATGTAGTCTCCCTAAAAGGGAGGAAGGGTCAAAGGGATGGAATTGGTCTTGGTTGAGGGCAAGGTCATGGTCAAAAGGAAGAAAGAAGGTTTGTTCATCAGAGAGACGAACAAATGAGGGTGGTCGAGCTAACCCCAGAAGACGTTGTGTCATCTGAGTGCTACCTATATAGCCTCGATCTTAGGGCCTCAGACCAATGTAGTTTGAAACTAGGAGTTTGAGTGGTAGACAGGTGGTGAAAGTGGTCGATAGACTGGTCTTGGTCAATGATGAGGAGAAAAAAGATGTTACAGCCTTTTCCAAATGGTGTATTCTGTAACATTGGTGATGTGGTCTTTCATCCCTAGCAATTTTCCATAGTCGTGATGGACGTATGCTAAAAATGAATTGAGGTCTATTTATGCTTCAACAAGTATTGGTTTATGCTTAACATAAATTACGTCTGGTTGATAGTTTCCATGTGTATTGGTGTCCATAGAAACTAGTGTGAATAGGTTATGATGATGTGACAGGTCTGAAAATGTTGGGTTGGCTTGGTTGGGTTTGACAAGTGATGAAGTTGAATGTGACCAAAGTGTAGAAAAAGTGAAAGGCATATTGCTCTTTCATTGACAAGGACCAAAAATGATAGCATAGATAGGGGTTATTAGAACCAAGAGCCCCATTCATGCATGACGTCGTTGACCATATGTTGTGTTAGAGTGGTAATCAAATAACTTTGACATTAAAGTGAGCTCGATGTCCCTTGAGTTGGTGATAGGAGGAGGATAGGGTAACCCATTTTAGAGCAGAGATAACTTTGCCCTTTTTATAGGAGACCTTGAGACAACTACAAGCCAAGTCCATGACCCATTTTTTTTTTGGTGCAGACTGATCAATGTGGGAAGTCTACATAGAGATGTCATTTGCTTGGTGGTCATTTGCGAAGCTGATCAATGCAGGAAGCTTCTAAGAAAGATTGTTGTTGGTAGCAAGAGTTAGTCATAGCCATCCTTCGAGGGAGTGGTCTATATTTTGCTTTATATATAAGGGCTTTGAATAGCTGTCCTTTGAGGGAGCAGTCTATTAGCTATAGCAATGATAGTACAATTGTCCTTCGAGGGAGCAGTCTACCTTTTGATGCGATTTGGTGACCTTGGATATGTTTGACATCTTGATTTGTTTTGACAGAAATGTGAGTCATGGACAAGACTATAGAAGGTCAAGGGCTCCCTTTTATTAAGACAAAGCATCCATACTATATAAAAGGGGTATATAGGATTTGTTAAGGGGATTAGGGTTGAAAGGAATGAGGACTAAGAGGATGGGGATTGCTCAAGGGACGAGCTCAAGTTAAATGTCAAGTGGATGAGTACTCGACTAACAGTAGAATGGTCGTAGATGCAACGCATTAAGAGGCTCAGGTTCTGGTCATCCATTGAGAGAAGACAAACGATACGTCCCTGATCCATACTTGTGCATGATAATGAAAGGTCTGAGCCAATTAGGGGCAAACTTGCCTCATTTACTTTGCTCCATATTGGTCACGTGCTGATTGATGGCGGTTTGAAGAAATGATAGGTGCTTGGTTAGTTGATGTTTGATGATTGAAGTTTGGTCGAGGTTTGGTTGTTGCTGGTCAAGGTCATGATAGGAAGGTTGATTGATGATTGGACTATGTGTGGTTGAGGTCTGGTCGAGATTATGATAGGAAGGTTGATTGATGATTAGACTATGTGTGGTCGAGGTCTGGTCGAGATTATGATAGGAAGGTTGATTAATGGTTGGTCGAGACTTGGTCGAGGTTTGGTCGAATGTCTGGTCAAAGTTGGTCGAATGTTTGGTTGAGGTCTGGATAAGGTTGGATTCCCCCAGTCACTTAGGGAGAATGTTGGATAGATTGGTCAAGGTCAGTTAAGGCTTAGTGGTCAGATGGACTGTGTCGATGTCGAATAATGGGGTCAAAGGCAGCAAAGGGATCATAGGCTGGCGTGGAAATCCCGATTTAAGTGATGAGGTTTGAGAAGCATGGGTTGGTGTTGATGATTTGTCAAAGAGGTGGTCAAGAGGGTCCTTGATGAGAAGGGAATTCTTTTTCCATTGTTGACGAGTGACAGCTTTGAGAGTGCAACAACGCTCAGTGTCATGTCCTAGAGTGTGATGATAATGACAAAATTTAGAGTTGTCAAACCAAGATGGTCTTGATCCGAGAGTTGATGGATGGGGCGGTGTTGAAGATTTATTGATAACATGGTCGAGAAGAAGGGTGTCATTCCCTAGACATTGGTGAATGGCAACCTTGAGGGCACAACAATGCTCAGTGTCATGCCCAGGCATGCGATGATATGCACAAATGTGAGTGTCGTCGAACCAGGGCAGTTTTGGTCTAAGAGATTGATATGGTTTAAGCGGCAGAAGATAGATGTGAGAGGACTGTAACAATTGCCATAACAACAAGGCATAAGAACCTACTAACAGGTCTGGAAGTTTTGTTGCAGTGAGGGTTGATGACTTTGGTTTGAGAGGCGTAAGAGGCGTTGGTCGATGGATTGGAAGAGATATATGTCTAACGGGTTGAGGAGATAATAGAGGTGATTTGCCTCTGTGAAGTAGGGGAGTAAGGAGCACTCCGATTAGAGTGGACGGATGCAGGCCTAAAATTGAAGGTAATGATGAAGGTGGGGGAGGAATCCTCCAGTGTGGTCTAGTAGCCTTCTTTAGTATGGTTTGAGGGCTACTATTGTGCGAGGCAAGGTTAGATGTGGGGCGAACACCAAGAGGTTTAATCTCTTTGGGCATGATGGATGCCTGCGCGAGTTTGGGCTTAGATATAGACGATTCTTCTCTCGATGGAGAAGGGATTGAAGATGTGGGCTCTTTAAGTGGAAAGAGTGCCAGAGTAGTCGTGGCTTCTGTGTGTGTTTGAGGAGTCGAAAAGGTATGATCATCTATGGATGATAAGAAAGATGAAGGCAAGGTAGCTGGTGTTGACATGGTCAAAGCATCCTCCAATATGGGAGAGGTCAATGGAGGACTAGTAGGAGAAGGAGATTCTTCTACCTGTGGAAGACAAATAGGAGAAGATGGCTCTTCTACCTGTGAAAGACAAATGGGAGAAGATGGCTCTTTTACCTGTGAAAGACAAATGGGAGAAGATGGCTCTTCTACCTGTGAAAGACAAATGGGAGAAGATGGCTCTTCTACCTGTGATGGAGGTTGGTCAGGGACAAGAGGCAAAAATGTGTTGACTGTGTGTATATGATGGTCATGAGAGTCATTGGTCATGGTCTGAATGTTATTGTGGCTAGGAAGACGGTTAGGGAAGGGTTGTATGTACCGTTGTTGGAATTGTTTTGTGATGCTTTGAGATGTTGAAGGTTGAGGTTGATTACTTGTTGTCGAGGATGGTGATCTGATGACCACAGTGTTGGCCACTCCTTTAGACTCGGAGTTGGCAGAAGAAGGTCTGGAAGAAGTATGGTCATTGGTTCTTGCATTAGTATTACGCAATTTGACCTTATTTTCTTCAATGGCACAGAGTTCAAGCTTTCGAAAGTGTGGAATGTCTGAATCTGCAAGGTGGAGGAGATGTGGCTGGCACATGCTCGAGAAAAGAGCTTGATGAGCTCAGGTTGAGGTAAGGAGAAGGAGAGTTGGTTAATCAAGCCTCTCCAACGGGCGATAAAATTGACTATTGATTCATCGTCGAATTGCCTGATGGAGTAGAGGTCTGTGATTGAGACTTGTTTGGTGATGTTGATAGAAAAATGGTCAAGAAATAATTGGGCAAGTTGAATGAATGAAAAGATAGAATGTCTGGCAAGAGAGCTATACCAGTCAAGGGTAGGGCCAGCGAGCGACATAGTAAACGTGCGTAGAAGTAATGCATCGTCATGGGCAATGAGGTAATAGGCATGTCTGAATGCCCGTAGATGTTGTTTCAGGTCCTCCTTACTTTGGAAGCGAGTGAATTTAGGAAGTTCCCATTGGTTGGGGTATGGTCGGATAGGGATGGAAGGATGAATGGGCTCGTTGCAAATTTGCTCGTACGAGAGAGCATTGCGTGAGCTAGAGATAGAGGTCTCGAGACTAGACATCTTATCCATCAGCATTTTGATGACATCTACTGACGGATTGGTGGATGGGGCACCCCCTAGGTTGTAAGGTGCTTGAAAGAGGCTAGAGGAGGCATACGACGTAGTTGGTTATACCAATAAGGGCACAACATACAGATGACTAGTCGTAAGGATAGATGTGGAGGCCAAAGGTGGTTGGGTTATGAAGGTAGAAGGCATAGGCTAACTAGATACTGCTAAAGGAGGTTGTGTGATGGCATTGACAAAGGGCGAGGTAGGCACTCCTACATTTATGGGTGCAAGAGTGTGTGCGGTTGAGACAATCAAGTTCTGGTATGATGTAGAACTTGGTTGAATTGTAGGTGGTTGAGGGGGTAATGAAACCCCGATGGAGGTCGGTCTAAAAATAGATGGGGAGGCCAAACTTTGCGTATTGGCCATGGTCGGGTTAACGGTTAAGACAAAAGGCTGGGTCATAAAAGGTTGGGTAGCGAATGGTGTTGATATCACCGTCGCTTCACCTGAAAGGTCTCGCATTGGGTTTCTTGCGAGATAGTTTTGAAGGGCTATGACATTGAGGTCCAAGAGTCTTTCAAAATCTTGGTCCCCTTCAGGGACAATAGGTGACTGGGTTGGGGATGGTCTAGTAGGAGTTCTTTCAGTCTCTGAGTGGAACTCCATTATAGGACTGGTTATGGATGGCGTAGACGGAAGCGGGTGATGCCTTGCATGATCGACTAGAGCCTTGGCTTGAATACGAGTCAAAACCATTCAAGGCAAGAAAGAACATCCTCACAAGCTCAAACAAGTAGATAAGAACGAAAAAGATGAAGGACACAAGCAGATCCTAAAACCCTAGGAGTAAATTATTAGGATTATAGTGGCTTATGCCTTAGAATATGTGTAGAGGAAGATTGGCTTTTGAGTCGGGTCCTAGAAGAAGTAGTCTATGGATGGTTTTGGGTTAGTTATGGTGCTCAAGAAGTCTGTGTTAGGTTTCGTACATGGCCTGGTGCTAAGGAGCAAGCTCCCCTCACTTCATGAGTCCAGTGATAAGCTGGGCCCGCTTAGCCAAAATATACTTCCCCTAGAGATTAGACTCTACCAGAGAACAGAGTGGGCTTTCCCCTTGGTGATGAAATCCAAGTAAGATCACCAGGATGGGTAAGGTATCTGCTGGGGGATGAAGTCCCAGTCGGGCCTTGTCTCAGGTAAGTTAAGATGTTTGTTTTGTGCAAGTGGTTTGGTCGTGTAACATCAAGTGGAATAGATTAATTCAATATGCGGTTTATTAATTACTAAGTGTGGTCTAAGAAATTAAAGAAAGCAGAAATGAAAGTGCAACGTGTTTTAAGCCCCAAGTCAAAATGTTTGTTTGTATGAAGACGAATGGAGAAAGGGTCGAAGAGTATGAGTTTTGGCTAGTCTAGAAGTGCAAGAAAGAAAATAAAAGTTCTTTTTATTCCTGCTTATGATATCGTTTAGAAGAGACGAAAGAGGTGAAAAGGAAGGAACCTAATGCACCTATATGAATGAAAGAAAGAACCCAAGGAAGGCCCTAGGGTCCCACCGGGCGTGCTAGAATGTTTCTACGCTAATTTCGCTTTCACATTCAAAAGATAGAAATGAGAAACTAAGAGATGGTCTAGGGTTAGAAGATACCTGGATATAGTCCTGCACACCGAAATCAGACATTGGAAGGTACTCCTCTTTGGTTGTGGAGGAATGACACCTGCGAAGAAAAAGAGACTAAACATGAAAAAATGTTAGACGAAGAGATGGTGGGCTGTCAAGCAAATGCTTAATCCCTGAAGTACAAAGACTTCCTTAAGGGATATCAACCCACTAATAAAAAGCAAAATATTTGATGGAAGCATAAATAATGAAAGACCGAATGAAAGAAATAAAAGACAAAAAGTAGAATGCATACCTGATATGCAGCAAACTACTCTGCACAGTCACCGGTGTCAGTTTCTGTGTCGGCGTCAGTCAGAGAAGGGAGCCGATGTCGGTTAAAGTGCCGACGTCGGTAGGGGTAATGACCGGTGTCGGTCGGGGCAACAGTTTTGGACAGGGTCTAGTCAGGTCTGGACAGGGTCTTAGGATTTGCAAAAAGGTTAGATGTTTTTGTCTGAGGGTTCGGGAAGCCAGTTTAGGAGTCAGAGGGATTGTTTGGGGGTTTATGTGCAAGGGGTATGGGCAGAGTTACATACTGTATATTCTACAGAGGGTGGATAGAGGTGATACGGGTGGAAGTAAGGTCAGGGCTATAGTTTGAATCTCAATCTGGGTAATGATAGCAATTAAAAACAATAACCAGAGATCAGAATAAAAACACAGAACAAATGCTTACCTGTTACGTGCTGAAGATAAAAGTCAGAGGCATGATTGATGTTGTCGTTGTGT